>VWZS01004114.1:1958205-2055491 GCA_013397075.1 Rhabdornis inornatus | reverse complement strand
GCGGAGCAGCGACAACAACGCGGGGCCGTGGTGGCTCAGCGCCTGCCGGAGCAGCTCCCGATCCATCCCGGCGCCAACGCCTCCGCCTCGCCCGGAACGGGAACCGCCGCTCGGGCAACGGCGACAGGGCGGGACCGGGCGGCCGCAGCGCCCCCGGCGGGCGGGAGGACCGCGCTGAGCGGCGGCGGCACTGCCCGCCCTGTTCGCGGGCCCGTCTCCGGTTTATAAACAGAGAGTAATTAAAGAGAGAATAACTAAAACACGCTTCACAAACTACACAGATTTTCCTCACGGGAATCCTACTCGGCTCGGCACCGGCGGCCCATGCAGACCGTGCCTGCGGTGGCGCTGCCGGGAGGGGGCGCTGCGCCCCCGCCGGCCCGGAGCGCCCAGAGCGGGGCCCGAACCGGGAGTGTCGGGGGCCCGAACCGGGGATATCACGGGCCCGAGCCGGGGATGTCGCCGGCCCGAACCGGGAGTGTCGCGGGCCCGAACAGGCGGTGTCACGGGCCCGAACCGGGGGTGTCGCGGGCCCGGCCTCGCCTCCTCAATTCGCAGCCGCGGCACCGCCGCGTTCTCGGGGCTCTCTGCCTGTTCGCTTCCGAGGGAGCGACCCTGGAACACCACGGGCTGCGACTCGGGCAGCGCTGCAGTGTCGGCACCGAGCTGCGGCAGTGGAGTGCAGAGAAAGGAAACGGAGCTGGGGAACGGGCTGGAGCACAAGTGCAGTGAGGAGCTGCTGAGGGAGCTGGAGGAGCTCTGCTGGAGAAAGGGAGGCTGAGGGGGACCTTCTCGCCCTAGGTGCAGCCAGGCGGGGTCAGGCTCTGCTCCCAGGGAACCAGCCACAGGACCAGGCGAAACGGCCTAAAACTGCTCCAGGGGAGGCTTAGGTTGGACTTGGAAGAATTTCTTTATAGAAAGGGTGATTGGACATCGGGACGGGCTGTCCACGGAGGTGGTGGAGTCGCCGTCCCTGGAGGTGTTTACGCCAAGATTGGACGTGGCGCTTGGTTCCATGGTCTAATTGACCAGGTGGTGTTGGGCCACAGGTTGGACTCGATAATCTCCGAAATCTTTTCCAACCCGAGTGGTTCTGTGATTCTGTGAGTAAAGGAGACGGCGTGAGGCAGCGCAGCGACTCGGGGCTGGGCTGAGCTCCGCAGTGTTCCTAATGCAGATTCCCTGCGCTGTTCCTGGGCCAGGGTCCCCTGGACACAGCCCACAGGTGACACGGTGTGCGGGCAGGCACGTCCTGGCTTTACTTTACTTCCCTGCCTTTACTGAAACAGGGAATACAGGCGATTCCCTGGGGAGAAGGCGATGTTCTCAGGGCACAACCAAGCTACTGCCACGGGCCTGGCGCCTGCTCCCCACAGCTAACTTTAGATGCTAAAAAGACACTTCACTCAGGAGGCTCTTCATGCTAATCACTCTCCAGCTAATGGAGAAAGGTGCTTAAAACCAGCTGGAAATAATCCAAGCCTATTAGAAGGATCACAGTTTTTCAGCTCCCAGGAATAATTTGTCCCTGGTATCGCATTTAATAATTAATTTTAAAAGGGTAGGTGGGTGGGGGAGAAAACCCACTGCGAACAGCATAATGTCACTTCTCCCCTCAGTACAATGCTGAAGAAAAAATAGCAATCTGGCTGTCAGCAGATCAGGGACATGGACTCCTCTAGGAAGCAGCATGACTGAGAGGGCAAGGATCATATCAAAGACTCTGGTCTCAGAAGCTCAGTTCAAAGCCAGAAGGGATATCACTGGTGTAGCAGACTTGGGGAAGACACTGGAAGGGCAAATTTATATTTTAGTTTCAATCCATGTCCCCCTGTTTTAATATTAAAGAGGATAAAGGAGACACAACACTTACTATGTACCAAACAGCTGCCAAAATTTTGATTTCAAGACTTCCTGATCTGTGTGTGCTCTTAGATTGCTGGTTGCCATGGCTGGGAAACACCATTAACACCAGATGGAAATGTCTGGACATTAAGACTGATTAGACACAGGTTGGCATGGGAAGGTTAATGCACCTGCATGGATCCAGTGCTAACAGGAGCCTTTACTGGATGAGTTACGTGGCAAGTGCAGTGTCCTGAGCCATGTGGCACAACTGCAAATAGAGGCAGTTTTATTTGAGGGAATGGTATTTTGAGTAAGAGTTAATTGGTGTTGCTTAGCAAATACAAGAGCTAATAAAAAAAAAGTTGTTTGAAGCATGAACTCTGCTTGTGTAAGCATTTCTCCAGTCTCATATGCAGATACACACACACAATGTACAAGAAATTAGACATTATGAGTAAAGACTTCCAGTGTGTTACAACTTCTGGACTTAAAACAGCAGCAAAAAATCACTGTGAAAGCACAACCACCTACAACAACAGATTCTTCTTACAGACATTTTCTTCTTTGTATAAAATCAATTGCATTTCAGGAAATTCAGTAATTTATAATACAATAATACACAGAAGGTATATTAGTTGCTCATGAACTTGAGGGCTAACTTCATATTTAAAGTGATCCATTCTTTATCTGGGCCAAACACATCCTGAAATTATCTTAATCAAGCAAACTAAATTACCCCAAGTAATTCCAGCTTCAGAAACAGCTTTGCCAGAGCAGAGTATGTGACCATGAACTTCTAATTTTTGTTCCTATTTTTCAGGTTATAGTAATGAACTGAGAAGTAATGTAAGACTGTGACATATGGAACATTGTTCCACCCAGTCCAGGGTACACACAAGCTTTTACATTCTTTTCCCTCACAGGATACTTTCTGCATATTCACTGTGATTTTAAAAATATCTCTCCATCTTTTCAGTGGTGGAAGTTTTCTGCTTTTCTTTTCATTCTTTGTTTACTTTACTTCAGTTGCCCAATCGGAAATGCTTTGATAAAAGAGAATAGCAGCCACCACAGTTCAGCAGGAATAATGATAAGTGGAGGAGTTTGGAATAAAGCCAGAGCTATATACACTGCTCAGGAGATGCCAGGCCTGAGGGTGGGGCATGCTCCATACACTGCTAATCCTCTGTTCCATTGATTTAGGAACTGCCTGGATGAGTAGTGCCTGATCCCATCTACTAAGTAAACACAGGGTAGGCAGGAGTGTCCTGATTCTGCAGGAGAAAATGATACAAGTCAATATCTCACCCTGCTGGAGGAGGAACACTCCAGATACTCTGAAACCAGATGTGTCTGAGCACACCAGATGTAGATCTTCTGACAGTTCAGGTCAGTGCGTGCCAAAAGGCAGCTCACAAAATCCATCCTGCAGCCTTTAACTCCCACAGTAAAAAGGTGATGAATTTACACCACACCGGCATTGGACCTAGGATCAAACTTGCAGTGATATTGCCCCTGCACAACCCCAGCACTGCTAGGCATGCTAGAACTTCAAAGTGGGTTTGTGAAATATTAAGCAGTTTTTCATCCAAATCCAGAGAGCACGGCTTGAATGCAACAAGGTCAAGCTGCCTCTCAAATGTTTCCAAGTATCCAATATCACTGGTGAAGCTTACAAGAAAATCTCAGGCAGGAAGGTATTTTGTGCCCAGAGCCACATTTTATCACTGACAAAAGGTTTAGATTCTCCAAGATGATACATGTCAAAGTATTATTCTTGGTAAATTTTGGGCATGTTTGAAGATAAATTTTAGCCTGTTGCAAATGGGAGTGAAATATTCAACTAGATATGTCCTTTGGGCTAAGGAAAAGGAATCTAATAGTAGTAATGAGAATGAACATGAAGAGTTGTTCTTCCAGCTGTGTTAGACTTATGGAAAATTCTGCCAAAAGCAGTCCTGCTGCCTAGACTTGCTAATTTATGAAGCAGCAAAGAGACTGTCCAATATCCAAGATACTGTTTTAGCTCAAGACTGATGAAAGGACCTTCAGCACAGAATAACTGCTAGCCAGTTAATAGCCCTAATATGAGGAAAACAAGATGTCTGCAGGTATAATCACCAAATATGATGGAGGAAATGTGAAGACAACCCCAAACTCAGAGTGATGGAGCAACCCAAGCCGTGGCCGTTCAAGCATTTCCCCTTGTAATGAGTTCATCGTTCAGTCCAGGTTTGGCATGGTCTGTAAGAGAGTATGGTTTCAGTGATGGAGACTTACCTGGAGTGTGCTCAGCACCTGTTTTTGGTGCCGAGGACCTTTGCACTTCTCAGATTTCTAGAAACACATAGACAAAGAGTAGTCAGTTGCATGTTATAAATATACAAAGACAGACTGTGGAAAACTGCCTGAGCTCTGAATCGGCAGTTAGACCCTGCTGGAGTACAAGGGAAATGTCAGTGGAGACCCCCCTCTGGGTGCTGAGGATTTCTGTCAGGCTGCAGGCAGTGGCACTGCTGAGCCTTTGTATGCTGTGAGTTCAGCTTGTGCACCCAGTGCAGTGTTTTGTGCCTGCAGAGTAGTGACAAGTGCTTAGAGGTTTCAGGTGAAATTGAAAAGGTTACTGGAGGAAACATTGCCCTTGACATTTTTTTACCCTAAATATGAAAACCAGGCTGTGTTGAATGAAAGTTTACTTATTTGGCAGGATCCCCAGAAGGCAACTTAGCAGCAATCATGACACAGACAGTATGTACACACCCACCTGTACAGCTTGCAATACTAGAAATCCTGCCTGCAGAGCAAATTCCTGTGATACATGGGGGCTCAGCAGCAGGTGTGCTGAGCAGACAGGTTTTTGTGAGGTTTTCATGGATTTTCCAGCTTCTAGCACTCCGCAGACTGGCAGTATCTCCTGCTTTATAGCAAGGGAGAGTCGTCCTGGTTTTCAAGTTTTAGAGTGATTGCACCTTAAAGCAGCATCAAAACATTCCTGTCAGCAGAGTAGATCACTACTTAGAGCTCAAAATTACATTTCCAGGGTGTAGCAGAATACAGTGTGAGTATTCGACCTCAACGCTGCAAGCACTACCAGGAGATCTTTAAGCATGCAACTTCTCTTGGTTATTAAGTCTCTCATTTGTAGTACAGCAATATTCACGTTTTCATTATAAAATTATTTTTCCAGAAATTTGCATCTTAGTAACTGTCATAGAACATGTATGAACTTTCAAAAGTTGTTCAGAGAAGTCTCTAAAAATATTTTGAAGATCTAAACCAGTTGGAGTCCTATTTCTGGTAAAACAACCTGCTTATTTATGTATCTCATGGTCAGTTGCTCTAACATTCTATTTGTGCAACGTGTGCAATAAATACTGCCTAAAAAGCAATGTACAAAAATCAGAAGTTGTTTTCTCAATTGCTTGCAGTAAACCAGGCACATAACCATCGTCACAAACTAATTAGCAACCTCCTCATTTATTTTAAATTTGTCACTATTTAAACTATACTGGAACAAAAAAGTTGAAACTGCTTTAATTAACTTATGAAGAGCTAAACAGTTGGCAGTACAAATTCACAATACAGATTAATTATCTTTGTGTTTGCTCCCATTTAATGCATGAGCATACCTTAAAAACAAATGAAATGTACCAAAATTATTTTTGTCTTTAGCAGGTGAATCTCTCATTAAAAATGATAAGTTGAATTGGTGTGATATGATTTCCAATTAATTTTTATCACAATAAGAATATTTTGGAAACACAGTGATTAAGGAATACTTTTAGAAACAGAAAGAGAAGTTAATTACAGAATTATCTGGTTGATATAATTCCAGTAAGTAACAGCCATAAGTAGGTATTCATTAATCTCTCAACAGATCAGGTTTGTTTTTCCTATCAACCGAAAGCAGAGGCCAGATGGAACAGTGGAATGCCAAACTGATGTATGTATATGATGTTTGTTTGTTTAAACGTTTGGTGAATTCCTCACAGTGTTAAATCCAGAAAGCTGGAATGATTTGAAAATAAATTAATAAGACATGGAAAAAATATATCTGCTCTGAATTTAATAATTATCTTTAGGTTTGTAATTTGTTACTAGAAGTTTCCTGTTTCTATCATAAAACTTTTAAAATCTGTAAGTAAAACCTGTTGGCTGGTGTTCAAGTCTGCCTTTTGGCTCAGTGAAGAAATTACAAAGGCTGATACAAAAACAACTGCCACTGATTTAATGGGCAGTTTTTTGTCTCTGAGGGAATTTGGATGGAGACTTTGTGGACTCCCACTGACTTCAGCAGGTTTCAGACCAAGCATGAAAGACAGAAATTGGTAACTAAACTTTCTTTGCTTTCCCTGCTGTCTATAATTATGATTTAATCAGAGCAATCGAGTGTCAAAGTTGGTTTGGCTGGAGTTTCTGGAATATAAGAAATATACAGCTGTTGATTTCCTCCTGATTCTTGTCTTATTAAGGCAGTTGAACAAAAGACATAATCACAGGGACTAGGGGCTCTGAAACAGATTAAAATCTAAAGCAGAAACAGGAGGAGGTAGCTTGAAATGTGAAAAAAAGAAATACTACTGTGAAAAAAAGGTGTGTATGTGTGCAGGTAATGGCCATGACTTAGAGCAGAAGGGACCCCTGCCAAAAGTACAGCAGGGGCCAGAACTGCTCTCTTACAAAAAAACCCAAATCAAACCAAAAAACCCCAACCTCCAATACTGTCTCCCAAATCAGATGCAAAGACAACATGAAATGCAAGTTATGCATTCCATGCATCTCTCTTTTTTAGCACATTTTACAACACTGATACCATTGTGTTTTTAAAGATATTGGTAGCTAAAACCACAGAATATACCTAGGAAGGAATAAAAAACCCCATAAATTAGACATTTAAATACCTTTGTGATTCTGGCCTAGAGAATGGATGATAATTGGTATACCACAAGTTAAGTTTTGACATATGCAAATGGAATTATTTGCTGTCGCAACTAATTACAGATATATAGCTTTGTGCTGATATTGGGAGTGAGAAATAAACATAGAGATCTAAATCACTGGTGTCTAAAACTCCCCTCTTGTAATTGTGATGATCTGATCCTCCTACAGCTGGTAAATATATACATGGGAGACTGTGTGTACATGTGTAGGAGAACAGTAAGTGGGAGAAAGAGATCCAGATTTCTCCATCTGTACAAAATGTCAACATACGTTCTATAAAAAGGCATCAACAAAATCCTTGTAAGCACAATTCAGGCTACTTGAGTTCTAATCTGTATCTTCACTGACAGTGAGGGTTAATCAAAGCTCCAGTACAATTTTTCCTTAGTTGAGAAGCTGCAAGGAAATGATGAAGTGCTTTCAAAAATGCTGTAAAGCTTGGGTAGTGCCAGATAGCATATGTGCAATTGAAAGTTTAAACAGAAGGTTAATAGCCCAGGAAAAGGTTGGTCCTGGAAAGTAACACTTCGGGCTGATGTGGTTGAAGTGCTTGGTTGGTGTCCCCCCGCCTCTGAGAAATTCTAGTGGGAGCTGGGAAAACAGATAATTGTCAGGTCCCCAGTGCAGCCTGCTATTATTTATTTATTTTTTTATTTTTTCACCTCTCTAACCTGGTTTGCAATCTCATCATGCAAATTTAGCACTTCGCTTCTTTAGAGATGGAAAAGCCTGCCTTGTGTTAGGAGTGATCACAAAGTACATCTAAAAAATATGAAGAACGGGTTTTCTTCAAAATTGGTGAATTTAAATAAACTTCAGCATCTGAAGATGGTTCTGGCTCCTGCAGTCTGGAAGAAGTTTGGAAATTTCAAAAGGGGGAAGGGATTTTCCCCAGACTGTGAGGGTTGTTTTGGCTTTGAGTGCCAGGATAAAAGGAAAAGCCTTCCCTATCCAGAGCTAGAAGTGCCTTCCTGTAAGGATGATTTACAGGGTCGGGTGGTCAGAAACTATAGAGAGTCTTTGACAAATCAGTTGTGGCAAAGTGCTGTCAAGAAAACCCCACTCTACCAGCAGCATGTGAAGGGAGGATACATGACAGGGAAAGGATAGGGGAAAGTAGAGTAGGATACACAGTATTTTCGGTAAGACCAAATGGGTGTGTCAAAACATAACAAGGGCTATTGTGGAACTCTAATGGCAGGCTCTGAGCAACAGCTCCTGCTGGTTGCTAAAATGGACCATAACCCTCTGTATTCAACTTCAGAAATTGCACCCAGCACAGCTTAGAGATGGAACAGTCATTTTGGTCTCTAATAGCTGTGTTAGAAGCCAGAAAGAGCAGGAGAAAACAGAAGCCTGGCTAGTCTGATATACCAGTCCTTCCCCCCCTCCCCAAAGTAAACATATTATTGCTTTGTACTTTAAAATAATGACTACAGAGGAAAAAAAAATATATTGTAAAGTAATGTAAGAGTACAAGAGCTGTTTAGCTTCACTGATACTAGAATGGAAATGCAGACACTTTTTTTGTAATTGCAAATAATGCACCCACTGCTTTGTAATGGGAAAAAAGGAAAGCCATTATTAGCAAAAATCTGTAGATTCTTTAGGTTGAAAAATACACAGGATAAATTGTTTACATTTTCAGTGGAGAGCATCCCTCAGTGCATCAAGCTGTCACACAGCTTAGCAGCATGGCACATCTTAGTGATTAAATGCTGGCTCCCTCTCAAAACCCAAAAAATGAAACAAAAGAGTTTTTCAGTGGAGAAAGCCACTGTTCTCTTGTACAGTGGCTCTTACAGCTGAAAACAGACAGCAGCAGGGTGGTAGAAATCAAAGTCACTCAGCAGGTGAACTGCAGTTTGAATGTTCCACTTCACAGGGTATCTTTATCTGCCTTTGGTCTCACTCCTCTCTTGGGGTAAAATAACCAGTACTTACAAGTTTGACTTCGGTTGTTGACCAGGCAACATGATGGATCTTGAAAAACAATTATTACATCCCTTCACTTATTTTATTTGGAAGCCTCAAACCAAGCAGCGTTTACCCAATTACTCAGATGGAATAAGAACAGTGACAAAGCAAGAGCAGCAAAGGCCACCTGTGAGTGGAGGAGAAGGTGAGCATGACAGGAATGTCAGGATCAGGGCTGGGGACAGTGGTCAGGGTCAGACACAGCCCCGTGGTTGCCCAGTGGGCCCTCAGTGATGAGACAGCTCCAGCTGGACAAGCAGCCAGTGGGTTTGGGTCTGGGTTCAAGTCTGAAGGCCAGAGCTCAGTGCAGACACAACTGCAACAGGGCTGAGAATAACATGAGGAAAATTATGTTAAACCCTCCACAGCAGCTACCTAGGGAAAGCAGGGAGAGGCCCTCACTTCTAGTTTTCTTCATAGAAGTTCTTGGCAGGGAAGAGGCTGGTCTTGAGCTCAGCCCATAAACCCCTTAACTCATCCAGCTAAACTCCATCAGCACATGTACTCGAGGCCCTGGCATAAACTTGGGCTTAGCTCTTTGGCCAGTGCAAAAGCACTTGTAGCAGATGGCACAGGTCCATTCCATCATGCAGGTGCTTGTATGTGACTCATCAGCCAGTCTGAAAAGCAGAATTATCTGTATTTCTTGCGAAGTTCACTTTTTGTTATACCTCAGCTGTTCACTGTTGCCAGTCCCACCCATATGTCACCACATGAGGAGTCAGTTTAGGCTTACTTCAAATGGCATAAAAACAGAATTATTCTTTTGGGTGACTTAGAATTGTTTACCCACTTTTGTTTTCTTCATGCTGTTTGCAGTTCCAAAGGGGTCACATTCAGCAGCTGATCATGAAAAATACTCTCCTTAGGTCAAAGAAAGCAATGAGCAGTCCAGCACTGTCACACGGGGCTGATGAAATGCACGAGCTGACACTTGACAGGACAGTGATTATCCCAGAGTTTAATAACATGTTAATCATCTTAAGAGTCATTATTTTCTCCCAGGCACACACTGTACTCCCACAGTGACATTAAAAAAATCCCCAACAAAACACACCAGAGGGTATTTCTACGGGGCAAAACGTACTGGAAAACTAAAAAGATACTGTCTATGAAAATGGTCTCTTCCAATGTCCTAGAACACAAAACCACCAGAAAGGTGGTGCTCTTTTTGTGCAGCTCTGGGCTACTCATCCGAAATGATTTTGGATATAATTGCATAGGCTTTCATTTACTAAATTTAATAATAATGTGAATGTGAACATGCAATGTAGTCTCGGCATATGAACACAAACAGCAAAAACTTGCCCCCACACACCTTATGTTTCTTACTAGGTTGCAAAGGCTCCTTTGGAAAATCTGTTTGATTCATCTTGAGGTGACACACCTAACTGTGACTTCCAACAGAGTTGTCAGAGCCAGGTGCAACAGTGGCTTTTAGTACTTTTTATCTGCATTATCTGTGATTTCAGACCACAACTACGTTCACATATGATACCAGACTGGAGCCTTTTAAATTTATCTGAACCTGCCTGAGCTAGAGGTGGGATATGAGTACTCTGGGAAGTTGCAATGGACAGTAAATGTTTGATTTGAGTATTTTCAATATGACTATATTCCTTAAAAGAGTGTCCAAGTTCAACAGACCCATCTAGCCCACAGGGAGACTGCTCCTTCCTGAGGAGCCTATTTGGTGAAGATGGTCCCACTGGCACACATGGCAAAAGACGAATGACAAAGTGACAGTCAGGAGCTTTGTCTGATGCCCAGACAAAGACAGTGAAACACTTAGTGCTCCCATGAGGAAAATCCCTAAGGACCAGAACAGAAATTCATTGAGTTATCAAAAAGTCAGTCCAGAAGGAAAGCCAAAATCTGCAAACTCCCAAACAGGAAAGACAGACACGATTTTTAAAAATCTCATTTCATTTTGGAGTTATTATAAATAAAGTTAATTATTGTAGATCCTATTCTAATACAAATGACTTATGAGTTTCAAGTCTTTGGGGGATACTCACTCCATGTAGATCTATATGGAGTCATATGGGAGATGGGACTGGTCCCAGGCCCTGCCATGGGTCTGAACTCGACTTTTTTTGAGTTTATTGTCTCCCAGCCAAGCATCAACAGCCAGCCCAGTCCCTGCTGCTGCCTCATAAGGCACTTACACAGCATAGATTAATGGGAGCTGGTGAGAAGGTCATGTCCTGATACTAATGGAAATGAATTCTACCCAGAAATTTATTTAGTCAAGACTGTGTCCAAGTCTTCAAGCAGTGAGGTTCAAACAAATACTTCCCTGTGAGATTTTACAAGTTTATTTCTGTATCAGAGTGTTTATCTTGATGTTCAGCTTAAATTTTAATTTCTTCCTCCTTTCTGACTTAGAACATTCTAAAGAGTTCCTCTTATTTCTTACTGCTTATCCCATTTGTAGACTGTTGGCAAGTTCTTTGTTCTCAGCCACTTAACCTGCTTTTCACCAGCCTATAAATATTGATCCATTCCAACCTTCCTTTTTTGTCTATACAAAAGTCCCTCTGCAGTTATTTCTGCCCTATACTGGATGACCTTCAATTTGTTTGTTGTAATGAGCTACCCCAAAAACACATTCTTCTGCCAGGGTTATATGGAGATGAACAATGCCTCCTTATTCATGCTGCATGGGTACAGGCATTCCAGCAATTTCTCAGTCATTCATGTTACTCCTTCCCAGATTTGCCCATCACAGTAAGTATGTACAACATGAGCTCCTTTCCTTGAGAAGAACTGGCATTCTTCCAGATTGAATTCAATTTTTTTTTTTGCATTTCATCAAGATTCTAAGACCTCCAAGAAACAGACTATTTGCTTCTCAGTTTCTTTCTGTACTTTTTCCCTAACTCATCCAGAGTTCATCCAAAGCACATCTGGGAGGTTTCATTGACATGGGATTTACTTCTTTGTCTTTGTTCTTAGTGACTGTATTTTCCCAGGAGCTAGAAGTGATCTCTGCTGTACAATTAATCACCTTATTCTAACCCAGCATTCATCCATTTATCAAACTGCATACTGATGTTACTCTTGACTCACCATTAGTTTCAGGAAACAAACAACTGTTTGGCAACATTAAAAAGTATCATAGGAGTTGAATCTTTTTTCAAGAATGGAAACATCTGCAATTTTGGTATATATATGAACAGATATATTTATGAAAATGAGTATGATTCACTGCACAGATGACAATTTTATATTTCATAGTCATAATTTCATAGTTCATATTTCAATCAGTTTTTAGTAATAGAGTAGATACTGCAGCAACTGCTGCTTGCAGCAATAGGTCTGGCAAGCTTGAAGCTGTAGTTGATGCTATAATACATTGCAAAGCCATAACGTAAACTTCCCTAGATGGTGACCTGAAATCAAGAAGTTAAAATTCAAAATGGGAATTAAAATTAGAGGAAAATAATTTAGAGGGACTTTTTTTCCCAGTTCAACTTAAAATGCAAATTCCTAATAACAAAATTTGTCTCAGTAGTCATAACTACTCTGCTTAATATTGACATACAAAAAGTAGCCCAAAAATCTCTTTAAGGGAGTTATTTTTAGATGAGTTGTCTGTTGAGAAGAAATTTTCCTTCCACATTCCCACCAGAGCAAATGAGATGCCACTGAGCTTTGGAAGCAGCGCCCATGGCCACCTGCACCCATCTGGCCTTAGTCTTTCTTGGATTTAGACAAATAAGGCTCCATGTAGCAGAATCCCACTGTTTAGGGTTTACACAAACTGCTAAAAAACATTTGGTTACTGCTATTTATCTAGTGCTCAGAATCTTCTCCCTTCATTCTTGAGTTTTTCCTCCAACTTGCCCTCACAAAAAGTCACAGAATAGAAGTACTCTCTTTTTGTGAACCTGGTATAATCCTATTGATTTACCTTGTGTTCAACCCAGTTAATTTCAATTTACCCTTTTGTGATTTGTTTCTCTCAAAGGTAATAAACCTGTGCTAACCATTTTACTTCCAGCTATTATTTGATTTTGCCAAACACCAGGGGAGAAAAATGAGTGGTGATGTCCTGTGCAGTGCCTCCAAGTGATGCAGCCCAGCAATCCCAGCCCACAGCTTGCCCAGAGCTGGGTCAATGCTGGTGGGCTGTGCTCCTGCAATGTGACCACCCTGTGGCTGGTTCCTGTCACCCAGTCCCTGGGAGCACCTGCCCCATTGCTCCATATGGTCTGTGACATAAATCAGGATCTTCCCTTCAATACACAGTCTTAGCTATGGTACTTCTTTCCATTTTGAAATGCCTTTTACACGGAAGTCCTGCAGGCAGCTCTCTGTGGCAGCTGGTGCTCTGTGAGGAGAACCCATCACTGTGACCAGCACTGGACACTCAGTGCACACAGCACCGAGAGCTTGACAGCAACCAAACCACTTTGGTGAGAGATCTGAGCTAATGAAGAACACAGGCTGCCCAGGCAGACTCATTAGTTCAGGAACATTGTGTTAGAGAAGTTTCACTGCTCTCCATCTCTTTGTGGGGTGTAGATACGCCCCTCATGACACCTGAGCATGGGAAATTATTTCCTGGCTGGGACTCTCTTCTGTGTCAGATGTAACAACAGAATCTACAGACTTCATCACACACAAAATAAAAGAAATCAGGAGAGATCAGGACATATGATGATGTAATCTGTAAGCCTCTGGATCAAGGATGTGTTGGAGTGATGTTGAACAGGGATGTATTGTTAAGGAATGGCCTCTGCATCCTCCTGTGATCTTTCTCTGAATGTGTTTCGCAGTGTTCTGGGACCTCCTCAAAACATGCTGAAATCCCCATGGATTCCAAAGTCTACATAACTCTCCACAACTTTTCTGATAATACTGATAGAGGGAGGTCAGAATTTGATGATAGCAAACACTACTGAAGTCACAGCACTTGGGACAGCAGTGATTTGAGCCCAAATGCATTAGCTCACAATTATATTTATTTCAAAGCATTTACATGAAACTGTACCCATGACTAATGAGGTGTAATTTGGTGTTCCTTTCTGTATAAACTGAATGTTCTCACTAAAATCCAGTTTCAGTGGATATTTGTATCAGTTACAACTTTTTCAGCCAGCAGCCATTTCAGCTCATTGCTGAATTTGAAGCCTGTGGCTTAGAGCAAAAGAATAATTTGAGAAAAGCTAATCTCAGGAGTCTGGTATTGGGTGGCAAAGTAGGGCTGGAATGTATCACTCTGTGGCCTCCACATTACCCTTACTTCAGCTCAGGCAAACACTTCTCCTAGGGAAAAACATAACTAGATACTGTGCCAGTATCATTTTAATTAGATCTGTAGCAAATAGCACAATATATGATTGCTGACCAACTCAAAAATAGCTTCAACTACAAGTAATAAAAACAGGTTAGAACAGGGTGTAGAGCTGGGAGATTTTACCAGCAGCAGATCAAACAGCTGAACTCATGACAGATCCTGCTGCTTCCTTTTGCCCACTCAGGCAAAATTCAGGAGCCATTTGTGAGTGACTGGCCAGTTAACCCTCAAAAACTATTAATGGCATACCTGAATGTCACAATGGAAACAGCAAAAAAAAAGAAAAAAAATCCAACTCAGAAGTTTCCTGTGTCTCAAAGAATTGTTTCCTTGTACTTTCTGGACATGCTTTTGTGATGTGTATTTCAGGTGGCTGACAGGCCTGTTTGACATAAGTTTGGTTGGAAAAATGAAAAAGGGAAGCTCTTAAAATGTTCTCTTACAGTTATTCCACTGAATAAATATTTTTATTGTGGCCGAGCACCAAATGCAAAGTGCCATTTCCCAAGTTCTTATTGAGGGCTTTCAAATTTTCTTTTCTTGAGAAAATTAGTGTGATTCCCACAGTTCCCCAGGGAACTAATGCATTTTACTCTGGCAAGAACCACAAGGACATACAGCTCCATGGGCTCATATTTTTTAAACCATTTTACTCATTGATTTTGTGCCTTAAGGAATGCAGAGTTCAGAATAGCGTTTTGTGTGCCACAACAATGAGGCGACCAGCCGGTGACATTTATAAATCTACTATTAATTGCTTCTGTGCCTGGGCTCCAAGGCTGAAATGCTTTGAGTCACGTATTTAATGAGATCAAAACTAAAACATGCCAACCATGAGGCAGAGGGAAATCATCAGAGGGGGGTGAAGAGCCAAACTCTCCTGGCTGCCTCTCTCCAGGTGCCCGCGGATTGATCAGTGCAGCCTCAGGCTGGGGAGGTTACCTGGGACAGCAGTGCTGCTATTCCTGCTCCCTCTGTGCCACCAGGGCACTGGTTACCTCCAGAACATCTTGTTAATGCCGGGCCCCAGCTGGGAAGAGCAAAGATGCCAGCAACAAGAACTCACCTCTCTTGCTGGTGAGCAAACTCTTAACAGGAGTCCAGCTCCTCAGATCTAATTGCAGGCAAAAACTCCTTCTCTGCTGACTGTGAAGAGGAACAGAGTAAATCTTACCTGACTCAGAGCTACAATTTGACTGAGATTATTGTCTGCTGGAAACACAGAATATATTTTTTTTCTTTAAGTACTTTAATATCTGGCTTTTTGATAGTTTGCATCTTTAAAACTATAATCAGTGCTCTGAAATTATTAAAATAGACTTCTAAGAATACCATTAGATGTCCAAGGTCCAACCTGTTCCACAGAGAAATAAAAAAAAATTACAGCCTAAGGGAGGTCAGAGCCCTGAACTTCTCAGGAAGATTTTCTATGCAGAAAATCCACAGAGAAGTATAAATTCATAAAAAAAAAAAAAAAATTACATGACAAAAATGTGAACCTCATATGTCCACAAACTGCCCTGTTCCATTTAAGTCTCTTATAACTTTGAAATAAAACCAAACTGTTTTAATTAACAAGGCGAAGGTATTGTAGAAAAATAAAAATATTACTTATAAAAATAGTACTGTCTTTGTACAGCACTTGCAATTATTAGATCTCAAAGCAATATACATAAGTATGATGATCCTCAATATCCAGATAAGGAAATTAAGGTACACAGAGGTGAAATCACTTGCCTAAAACCCTCCAGTGGATCAGAAATATCAGTGAAAAGAGCAGATTTCAAAACCTTTGCATCACCTTGATGTATTGAACAATTTAAAAAAGGAATTACTGATGTTCAGGTCGATTCATAACCTGAAAATGAAGTTCAGGTTCCCAAAATGAGCATCTGGCATTGCCACAGAAATTTATCCTCCTGAACTAGGTAGAACCTAATGTGCCAGGTATGTTATATAAAATGGTAAATATTAGTGTTTGTCTTGAAGAGATAAAGTTATAGTCTTTTTTTTAATCAAAAATTCTGTCTTACATCTTCAGAGTTTCACAGTTTTGGCTCCCTTGCTATTAACAATACATCTATTTCTTAAAGTTTTCAAGTAACAGCTGCCTCAGAGATCAAAGCTGGTCAAAATAACAGGGGGTGCTGGGGAAGAGTTGTGTTCTTTTTAGTGGTTTCCTGTGGTTTTGATCAAAGTACACAGAGAATCCCACTAAGCAGAAACTGAATTTAGTGGGGTTCAGCTCTATTCAGCTGAGAAATAGGAAAATAATCTCCTCTAGTTTGTTGGATGCGTAAGTCTGTGTTTATCCTCTTTGTGTCTCTCATCTCTATTTTTTCCTACAAAGTTTTCACTCTGAATGAGCAAACTGAATGGGTTCAGGGGTGTCCATAAAAATGTTGGGGTCACAACTGCTTCCACTTTACCTTTTCCTTCGTGCTCTCAGTTGCCAAACTCTGAGGCTGTAAAGGCACAAGGAAAAGCTGCACCAGAGGTCCTCAGCAAAGGCTGGAGAGTGATAATGCAGATGGCACCAGGCTTTGCTTTTGTGAGCAGAAGTGTTACCTCTTTGTATAAACCCACATTTCAAGGGCAGAATAGTATGCCTATCTTACACTTCTTAGGAAAAGGTCCAGAAGGCCACTGTGGTATATGTCTGAAATGGAAAAAAACATCCTTTACATGACTGCTCAGGTTCACCTAAACAGTAAATTAGCAATCAAGCAGATAAAATAGATTTTTTTATAGCTGTTTTATTTTCTTTTGCCAAGAAAATAAGCAAGAGAATCTATAAGTTTCTTTACAATTTTGGAGTACAAAGGATGATTATATGAGAAAGCAGCATTCATATAAGATAAACAGATTCCCTACCAGTGTAATTACAGCAAAGCAAAAGATGTAATACCCTATTATTTACTGAGAAGAGTAGCTTGTTGTCAACTAGATTAAAATACTTCTAACAATTTCAAATAAAATGAAACAAAATTAACCACTCAAATTGAACTAAAAGAAACCTGAGGTTTTGTGCAATGGTTTAACCATCTTAGATGAAACTCATTATTAAATTATACCAGTGCAATTCTGTGATAAAAATAGGGCCATAAATTATATGTTCATTAAAACCATGGGAAAATGAACGGAATACTAATGAAATTAAACACAAGGGCAAGGGCCAAGTATATGCATCAATCAGGCTTCATAAAACCCATAATCTGCTCCTGAAGCTAAATAAAACACACACGTGGTCAAGACCTCTGAATTTCTGGAAAGACTAAAAGTCTGAAGACTTCATTGTTAGGAGAACAGAAGCTCAATCGAGTGGTATTAGACCAAAGAAATAATTCTGGCAGAAAATACTAATTTATTCTTTTTAAACAAAAAAATAAACAAGCAAACAATGAGTTCTTAATGGAAATACAAATTTCAACATTTTCTGTGAAGGTAAACTGATGAGTCGGCGGGACACAAACAGCACTCAATATGAGTGATCAGCAAGTCCCATTTATTAGCAATCTTTGGTTCATTATATGCTATCACTAATTAAGCTCATACATAGTGCAAAAGCAAGCTCACTATTGGGCAGCATTTTAAGCGTTAACCCCTCCCCGTTCTCCATTCCTGTGGTCGTCCAGCTGCAAAGTTTCTTCTTTCTCTAACCACAACACTCTGTTGTCATTGTAAAACCCCCCTTTTTGATAAGGACATGATGACCTTGCCAGTAATCACACCAGCTGCACTCTGTTTTTGCTGTGCGGCACGGATTCAGCTATCTGCTGCATGGGAACATGGCCTTTATCGGCTAGCCATTCCTCTACAGTAAACATTAATATTATTATTACTAAACTGGGAGAAAATTCTCTTCAACTTTTCAATAAGTGAGAAGCAGCATTTTGGCCCATCTTTGTGAAACTCTCCAGGCCAGCAGCTCTTCAGTGTCAGGCCAATTCTGTTCCCAAGAACACAGAAGTCCTTGGAGCACATGGGACAGGGTGGGGAATCATAAATTATGCCCACATGGCACAGGATAATGTGGTGATGATGTGAGATGGGGGGGTGTGAGTACCTAAACTGTTTTTTTAACAGTGGCTTGGAAAAGGGAGGGATGAATAATTCTTTATTCTGGCATGCAGAATGGATCTTTGTCCCGTGCCTGAAATTCAAGGGAAAACCACAGCTGGGCAAAGGGTGAGCTCTGGCCTGGGCAATGCAGGATGTGGCAGAGCTCCCTGCCTTGTCTCATTTCTGGGGAGGGCAGGGCCATAGAACACAGTCCAGCCAAAGGTTTTGATGGTGACATTATCAGTGTTTTCCAAAGGAAACAAATTCTTCCTGAACATTTCCAGTGAGCTCTTATAACGTGCTGATATTGAAATGTCAAATCGCATTATTCTTATTTCATTTTATCTATGTTCCTAAATTCTCCCTTTTCCATTTGGGATCTCCTCCTCTTATCCTGGACTCAGTTGTGACAGTCATTATACAACACTGCAGTGATCTTTTGCCCTCTTAAAGGCTTTTTCTAAGTGCTAGATTATTACTCATTTATAGTTAGATTGAGACTCACTTAGAAAGGACCTAATTCTGCTTTTGCAGTCCCCTTAATTGTGAAACATTGCACAGAAAATATGTAACTGGTGAACAAATAGGGAGAAAGAGAAGGTCAAGCCCAAACTGATGAGGTTCTCTAGAATAAAAAGGGAGTTATATAAATAGACAATTATATTTTCTCATTAACAAGAAAGTTTTTTCATTTTCTTTCTGGGTCTTTGAATCTAGCTGTAGCAGTCAGTGGGAACTTCTGTTTTCACTGCCTAACTCTGATTATTCTCAGAAACTTCTAATAGAGAGTTTAGCTTGCAATTTCCTTGTGCTCTCAGATGGAGAGCTCTGTGATTATGTTAGTGGGCAAGAGATGAAAACATTCCTTAGGCTGAGAGCTGTGTGAAGATGAGCATTTCAGCCTTAATGCTGAGTGGCCAAATTTTCCTTGCAGGTTTCTCATCATAAATCAAAGGCAACATTATCACAATCATGGGAATTAGAAAGGTAGAATCCTAATAAACGAGAGGAAAACATAACCTCAGGGGGTTTTAAGAATGTGGATTAGTTTAGGTAATTTTGAGCAACTATTCTCAAGAAAGCACTTGGGGACAGTTCAGTTTAATTAGGCTGCAGCTCATCCTCACTGCAGGTGGTTTTGTTTCTGCCACAAAGCTCTTTTCTCCTCTCAGGTGTAGAGTGAGCACCAACGAACCCCTGGGATTGCTCCTGCTGGATAAGGAAGGAAGGGAGAGCTTCCTTTTTAGGGTATAACGCCCATCTATTAAAAGAAGTGTCACTGCTGTTGATTTGGAATTAACAAGAGCTAAACCTCACTGCAGGAGACCAGGCTGGGTGGGAAGAAGTCCTGGAGTGTGTGAGCTGGGCTGGGCACATCCCTGGTCTGCTGCGAGAGGCTCTGCAGTGTCAGAGGAGCTGGCCTGACACTGCTCCTTGCAGCACATTCCTGCCTGGGCATCCCCCCACGTGCTTTGTGCTCTGCCAGGATAGACTATTCTCCACCTTTTCCTACTCAGACCTTTACAAAAATGCCACATTTATCTGCTGGAAAATTTACAGCTCTGATCTTTTGGAAGTCAACACAACTACAGGAAGAAAACTTCACCAAGTGCACAAAGCTTAGGAAGAGGCTTCAAGTTGCTGGGCAATTTTTTTCCTGTTATTTTTAATTTATTTCAGTTACATTTTAATCAGACAGAAAAAATGTGAGTCTAAAAGCAGTTGGAATTAATTATACTTTGTGTTTTCTATATTCATCCACAATTTTTCTTAATGAGGTGTCCTTGACATGTGGAGTTTGTGACAACGATGTGGTGAAATGGCTCAATTTTATACATAATTTATTGAAAAATTTTAAACTCTACATTCCTTGAGTCATTTTCATGTATAATTGAGCTTAAATTGCATTTGGGTTATTTCAAATTAGGAAGTTTTATACTGGATCAAATCCCATTAATATGTGCTTATCATCTAATAAGAAGCCATTTCTAGGTTCTTACTGATTTTTAAAATATCCTGGCATCTCGTTAAAATGAAATCAAATTGCTATGATTTTAAAATCTAAACTTGGAGTTTGAATATATGAAAATAGGAATTTTTAAACTTCCTGAGTATTTCCTTATTTTCTATTGAATTACAATGTTGTCCCAAAAATATCTCTGACCGTACTGTCTGGTTTTAAAGTATTGATCCTAGTTTTAGAGAAACATCAGAGAACTAATGAAATTCTGGCAAAACAGACAAAATAAATTGCAGGCCAAACTATAACCCTAATGCTCTTAGACACCCTGAAGCTCTTGTGAGGAGCCCTTTAGATCCTACAACAATTCCCACTGGCCACATGCAGCTCTCAGCCTCTTTGTACCCTCGAAGGGGCAGCTGGGCTTGTGCAAAATGGGACAAAGAGCAGGAAAATGGGTGCATGGAGGCTGCTAATTTGGGAAGATGTGAATTTTCCCTTCCTTATCACACAAACTCTCACAGTAGTCGCTGAAGTGTCCAAAAATAGGAGCTTGCAGCCCTAACTATAGCCTTGTGAAACAACGAGGAACTCTCTCCATCCCTCCTACTAGGGAGACTTGTGGTTTGGGAAGCAGATGGATGAATTGGTGCAGCACATTGCAGCCACTCTCAATAAGCTGACAGAATATCTCAAAGTGCAGCACAGTTCAGCAATATCGTTTTAATTATGATACAGCTCAGGTTTTGTCATCAAAATAATTTTGGCCTAATTTTGATTCATATTGACATGCTAACAGAAAGAAGGGATGATGGGGAAAGAGAAGGAACTCTAAAAGACATTAATATTCATACCAGCAAAAAATTTGTCATGCATGACCTCATACCACAAAAAGTGTAAAAGAGAACATTATTAACAAAGGCAGCACTTGGGAATGTGTCTGGGTTTGTGCTGGTGTCAGCATTTCTGTAGGACATAATTTGCTTTCTTTTTTCATTGTAATTGGATCTTAAAACACTTCCTCCATTCTGCAACTTGGAATTTCAGTGCCACCTCAGCAGAAAGATCCCTTAGAAAAATATTTGGAAATTGAAATCTCTTCTGAATACTGAATAAAACACAGCTATTTAAACCCTTTAAGAAAGGCTTGTTCTGATGAGCTCTCATGGTACCTTGTTTTTCAAGGCTGCTGTCTGACATTGCTGCTCACTTAGATGCTGCAAGTAAACTTTTGCTCTCCCATTCCTCCTGGAACTGATGCATCTAAGAGGATGAAAATTTGTTTATATTACTACTTTTTACAACAGAAGAATCATTACATTTTCATTGCCTCCCTTTGAGGGTCTCCCTGAAGGCATAGGGGTGGCATTGGTCTAGAAGTCTGAAGAGTCCAGCCTTCAGAAGTTTTGTTCTTGATAATAACATACAAAAAAGATGTTTGACTTTTTTTTCCCTGACTTCTCTCTTCATCAAAGATATCTTAAAATGTAAAGTGAGTGTATTTTATATATAAAATTAGTAGGCTAAGCAAACAAAGCACCAACATGATTTATTTAGACCAGATTTTCACTTTAGAGGGTTTTTTTCCTGCATCCTGTAACAGTAAAAATATCCTCATTTAATTGTAAATACTAGTGTTAGAATGTTTATATTCTGGGATTGCAGATTTCTATGCAATATGGCTTGACTTCTTTCAGATTACAAGTACAAATTTCATGAAGAAGTATATATCAAATTATGACAGCAAATGGGAGAGAATGGGCAGAATTTGCAAGAGTTCAGGATGCTGAGAAAGGAATGTTTTAAATTTCTGGCCATTGATGTCACATGAGATTCTGAAAATCAGGCCTTAAATTTTTTATTTCAGCTTTCCAAAGCATTTACTTGCCTAGAGATCAAGACAAACAGCCAGGGAGATTTATAGAAGCACCTAAACATTGGTTTTAATCAATGTATATGAAGCATTTAAGCCTGTCAGATGCTTCTGTAGATCATACTGGATGTCCAGCTATGATTTAAAAATAGAAAATAATTATAAATCAATTCATTTGAAGCTATAACCTCTCATAAACCTTATCAGCTATTGACATCTCAGTATCCAAGGATAGATTGCTCACAGCTTGGATCCTTATTTTAAAGATGCTCTTTACCTGGATGACACAGCAACCAAACACAGACGGACAAATCACAGCTGAAGGATCAGAATGTTTCTGCTAAAGGAACAGAACCTGAGCTACAATAACCCTGCACATGTCATGGAACCATGAGGAAGTATTTTGAAATGTTTTCTCCTCTGAGATTTTATATTCATGCAAAGCCAGGTCAAAATAACAGTGACTTGTGATTATTTTTTCCATAATACCAAAAGGAATTTTTCCTCTTTCAGCTTACTCTTGTCTAATATAGACTTGCTAGGAAGATACAGGGACATGGCACATGTTTTGCTTGGAACAGATGCAAACTTGGATCTAAAACGAGAGGTGTGTTTTGTAGGTTGTTACTGATGACATATGGGCAGGATAAATTCAGAACAGATTGTCATTTAACACCACCAAGAGCCTTACCCTTCAAATGAGGCTGGATATGATCCTAACAGGTTACATCCTGCCTGCACTCGTGTCTTTGTGTCCCAGAGGAATTGTTTCAGCTCCTTTGGCTTTGTGACAAATTCACAAGATCACGTGTCATTTAAAAGGATGACTTTGATGCCCTGCACTGCTGCAAGTGCCCCTGCTCTCGTGGTGCCATGTGCCTCCTCATCCTCTGTTCAATCCGCACGTGCACAGCACAAGCTCCTCAGGCCTCTCTCATACTGAGGCTCACACCAGGAATTCCAGCATGGAACACCCTCATGGGACATCTGATTCCCCAGTATTTCACCTCCAGGTCTCTGTGGTTAAAGCAAGTGAGAGCCACTCTGCCTTGAGACTGCCAGGGGATGGAGGGAAGCCTCACACAGGCAGTGCTCACACTGACTGGCAGCTTGGAAATGCTGATTAGCAGAAAGGTATTAGGCTTTAGCTGTAAATCTGAAACTTTTCGCTTGCTAGACAGTCACCTGTGGGTGGCTATGGATTAATGATGGGAGAGATGGCTGCTTTCCATGGAGCTGCCTTCTGGCTTGTAATCAGCTCCTTATTACCTCACCAGTCGAAGAAAATTTCCAGAGAACTGTGCTGGCCTTCAAAAGAAAGGGGGGAAGAAAAGAGATCAGAAATAAATCACTTAGAGCTCAGAGCAGGGTGAGAAAAGAGCTGTGTGAGTTCTCCAGCTGCCAGAGGAGACCAAGGGATCCTCTGAGTGCCCAAATTAATGCCTGGCTCCAAGAGACTGCACGTGGTGCCTGCATGTGGGACTAGTCCTAAGTGATGTTCTCAATTTCCATGTTAATTCAAGGACTGCAGCCAAAGGTAGAAACCCAGAGTCTCCAGGGAAGAAAAACAAATTGCTTTGACTTCTGAAGGAAATCAATATTAGACGGTGCATTGGTTAAAGTGTTGAAACCCATGGATCAGTTCCAGATCCTGTGTAAGGAGATCCCTTAGGAATTCTTAGAATAGATCTTCATTATATTCAGCTTAGAAGCACTTCAAGCAGGAGACAAAGTGAAGCTGGACAATTCTGCAAGTAGCTTGTCTTTTGTCTTGGGACCCAAAATATATTTCAGCGTAGTTTAAAACAGACTGAAAACCTGTGAGCTCTGGCAGCAAGAAACACCACTGCCTCCACAATCTCCTACCTAGGACAATAATGAGCAAAAGAATAAACACCTCATGTTAAAAGAAGATAGAAAAAATTACATGAAATGTGTGACAGGACAACCACCTTCAACTGCATTAATTTACAAAACTGGATCTTAGAAGACCACTCAGTGGCCTTAAGAAATAATGTGAAATTAGGAGTAAATGTACAGGTTAGTTACAGGAATATGAATTTTAAGAAGAAAGATGACACTTGTAAAGGTTTAAGCACTCCTAGGCAGTAAAAGGACATGCTCCTCTGTTCCAGCTGTGCCAGTGCAATATCCTGCCACTCTCAGTCTAATCCTCATGACAAATCCTCAGATTCCCTGTGGTAGAAATTATGTTGCCTCAGATCTGCTGATGCTCCGGCTGCTGAGGTGACTTTTCCTTAACCTTTATCAATCTAAAAATGGCACATTAGTTGAAATGATTCAAGAGTATATTTTTTCACTAACCCATCTAATTTTTGAATAAAATGGGTTAGGGAGCACACACACAGGCAGTGCTGCTGGCATGTTTGAAGGGGCTGTTACCTCCAGCACAGGAATGGTGAGTAGGTGCTGAGGACTGAAGAACTTTTGACAGCTTGAGAGAACTGTTTGCAGAGTGAACCTCACACCTCACCCTTCTTCAGTTACCTCTTTCAGGTTCATTGCAACTGAATGCTCTGGGCAGTGAGGAAAGTTAAGCCAAATGGTGGAGAACCAAAACAAGAAAAAAATTTAAAAATTCAAGACTATTATAAAATCTCGCTTTGTCCAGTCCCACAGTCAAGGATTGTACCTATTCTCATTTAATTAAAAATCAGAACCAAAATACCTCTTTGGCAAAGACAGTGTTTGCTTCATAAATCAGTGAAAAAACCACCTTTTCAAGAACTTCCTAAATCTTTAAAAAGCCAATAAAATCCATACCATCATTATGATACATGGTTTCATAAATAAATACTTAATAAAGACCAAAAGCACACATACACACTCTCAAAGTCAAAAAGCATACAGAGATCCATGCAACACTCCATTTACACAAAAGCCTGGTTAAAAAAGGAGCAAGTCACCATCTGCTGAACCATCTGCTCCATCCAAGTCCTGTTCTTCATTATGGTCACTGGGATAGGAGCTTCCACAAGAAAAAAATGCTCAGCATCATCAGAATCCCCAAATAAATATTTAGCACCTTCTAATGCTACCCTCAGCTTAGTCCAAATAGTGTTTACAGGACAAAATTTTGGCTGTGGACAGATTTGTCTGAGCTTGCTATATACTTGAGGATTGAGGACATGTTTTTAAACAGCAGTTCAAGTGCTGAGTGAACTGCTATCTGAGGGGTTCTGCTATTTCTGCCTCACTGCTTGCCGTGGCAGTAGCCCATCACCTTGGCAGAGAGCCACTGTGGGAAAAGGCTGCACTGTTTGAGCTTGTGGGACTGGGGCCATGTGCAAAAACAGTGAGCTTTGCCTGTTCATCCTGGTGTGCTTCCAGTTTAAAAAGGAAAGGCAGTGGGACTCACAAGCCATGTATTTCCTTCCATAAAACCTGGTAATTACATAATTTTTTGCTACATGATAACTGTTTTAATGGAAGCCTACTTTGATGTTTAGTCTACCAAAGTATTTGAGCATTCAGAAATTACTTTCCTCCTGCAAAACAAGTGTTCTGTGGAAGAATTGTCTCTCTGAATCTGATGTGAGCAATGAAGGAGGGAAGTTTCCTTAGAGACCTAAATATTTCCTCAATCAGTTCACTTGTCTGTGTCATAGAAGCCCACCCAGGCAGGCAGAAAACCAAGCTTTATACTTTCCTGCATTGAAAGCACCTGTGTATGTAGGGGACAGCTGCATGCCTGGGTTATTTACTGTGCAAACAGCAGGAGATGGAGCAGACAGCTCTTCCAGTCCCTTTGTCTGCAAACACTTTGGTAAATATTTAACCCAAAGCAGGCCTGTTTGATGCTGACCAAATTGGTGCTTTCCCTGGTTCCCAGAAGCAGCTGTTACTGCAGAGGTCAGAATTTGATGGAGATGGCACAGGTACCATGAAGGGCAGGTGACATGGTGGCAGAGATGTGTGTTTTGGACAGTGTCTCTGAAGCAGGGATCACTCCTAGCTCTGAGCTTCACCCACCACAGAGCAGCATCCTCCGTGCTTCACTACTGCTTTAGGCTGTACTAAAGTCACCTTCAGATGGACTTCACTGCAGTGAAATAACAAAATAACAAAATGGGTCAGATGAGCATTGCTTATCTGCTCCAGTGCAAAACAGATGAGTTTAAAAATCCCAGCCCAAGCCTTGCTGCTCTGACATCTCATGTTCCCTGAGCTGTCACAGGGCACCTCTGCACAGCTTCCCACTGCTCATGGCCTGGATGTTCTGCTCTGCCTTTCTTTTCCTGTCCAAACCTCTTACTCAGTTTACAATTCTTCAACTGCTTTGCCTTCAATCACTGAAAACATGCATTAAAAAACACCTAAAAAAGAAAAAAGTGTCCCTTTCCCCCTCAAACTCTTATTCTTCCTTTTGACCCTTCCTTTTCTGAATCTATTTTAGTGTATTCTCTCAAAAGGGATGAATTGCAACAGCTCATCAGCACAGTTACCTTTTCCCATGGAAATGACTGAAATGGCATTTTCAGTCCCATAACAAACACAATTCATGGGTGCTGTCACCAGGTTTCTGTAGCAACTCCGTGCTCCAAACTGCCCTCAGCAGGCACAGCTTTGGGTAAGGTGAAGTGACCTTAAATCTTCTGCACTCTGTTTGGTCTTCAGCTGGAGATTGGCTTGGTTTCATGGCACTGAGCCATCTAATAGAGGCTGCTCTGGTGCATCATGGGCTGGCACAGCCCCAAAGGGATATTCTTGCAGAAAAGGAATAGCTGTGGCTGAGGGCATTTCCCAGATCACAGTCCAAGGACAGCAGGCAGAATGCAGCCAATAATGTGCTGCCACTTTGTCACTCTCCCACCTTGAATGCCCATTTACTAACAAGAAATTCCCAGACACGCCAGGATTTAAGTTTAGTACCTAGAATGGCAGAATGGAGCTGGAAAGGGTCATTGTCTGTCTCAATGGGTTTTATTTTCAAATTTTTCATAAGCTGATCCCTAGAGCTGCATAAGGCAAAGGAAATATCATTGGAAGACTTTTACAGTCATATCTCATATACATAAATGATAATTCGATGTGTAATAATTCAAGCATAAACCAACAAATTTTAAGTTCATGCTAGTGATCCATTCTTTAGTAAAAAAGGAAATAATTTGTACAACTGTTAGCCATTGTTTATATAAATATTGTATAAATTCATCATAAACTCCCAGTCTTGAAGAATGACGAGCCATGATACCTGAGGAGTTCTAAAGGTACCTATTTATTAGAAAGGGAATCAAGACCAAAAATGAACAAAATGTTGTGTTTAGAAGGGAATCCCAGAGCAGAGTGCTCATTTAAAACAAGAAGGGTGAATGCTAATCACAGCTAATAGACAAAGCAGACTCACTTTCCATAGCAAAATGATTTAGTGCTTCCATTAGGGTTCCCACATAGCTTGAAAACAAGACTGAGAAAACTGGCATGGAATTGGGCACTGGTGTGGGAAAAACACAGCTCTGCCATGAGTGTTGGGACCTACAAAGGTAATGATAAGTGGATAATGGACAGGATTAGCACAAAGCCTGACTGCCCCACTGGGACACTACAGGGGCAGTGTTTATTCCTGTCCTGCAAAGTGGGAAGGCATCCAGGGCAGTATACCTGAGCTGGAGAAGGTGCATCCAAAAAGGATGAAATTCTGCAGCAGCAGAACTGCGGTAACCAACTGTTCACTCCTGTGGGGACTGGCCCCTTCAGGATTCTTCTGTGCTGAAGCATGAATTTGACTGGAAATGGGATATTTATCTTTCTTAAACAAAATTCATATACTTTTTTGTGTCACAGTGCATAGACTTGCCTGACTCAGCACCATTGTAACGAGAAAGAGGTAGGACTCCCTCATAATGAGGAATATTCAGGCCATAAAAATGGACTATTCTCCTCTCTGACTCTTTCAATCCCTGACAGAAAAAGCAAAGAGGATCCAGATTACCTGATCATGTCATAACTGCCTCTCTCAGCTTGGCTTCTTGTGACAGCAGGTTGCAACATCCAGTCAACAGGGCTGCACATATCCTGCTTCCTGCAATTCATTTATATGGAGGAGAAGGATTTAAGGATATTTGGAGATGGTAATTTAGGGGAGCAATTCCTCTAAAAGCAATGGATTTGGTGATATTTTCAGAAGAGTATGGCTCTGCCTGTTCAACCCTCCCTTGTGTATTTCCAGACACACCAACACAGCCCCCAGCCTTTTCATAAGCTTGTTTGATATCACTAAGTACCTTCATATTCAGAAGTCACCAAAATAAACTAATGCCTTTCTATTTTACTATTAGATATTTAAGAATATTAACTTTGTGCACCAAAGATTTCTTACTGCTGGTTTTCCAGACCACATCTTGTTTCTGCTACTCAAACAACCAAAGTTTTACTGAAGAGCCACAGCTGAAGGATGAGGAGTTGAATGATGTTCCAATTTTTGCTTTTCCACCAGGTTTTCTTCCTGGATTTAAGCCATTTGTTTTTCATTGGCAATAAATAAGCCCCAAAGGTATCAGAAGTGGCACTGTCTGGCCTGCAGCATTGCTGTTACCTACAAATCTGAATAAATCTGAGCCAGATTCACTGGTGATACCTAAATGCTGCAGTGTACCCACATTTGGCTGGGAAAAAGCACATTTAGATGAAGTTCAAATTGTATTCCTTCTGCAAAGTAAGAGAAGGTTAAACCTGTTTCTCTAAGGCATATAACAAATAATTTTTTATCTTTTAACCAGTCCCTTTCCATAGCTGGTTTCTCCATGAGGAACCTTAATTCCGAAAAGCAAGGTCCCTTGTGGAGGTTAAAACAAACATTTCAACTAAGTAATTAGAAAATAATTTGTGCATCCTTTTCACCCTTATTCAGCTGCTACATTCATTAATTTTAGAGAATTGTGGTTGTGGAGATTGTAAGTCCTGGTGGAATTAAAGGCTAAAGAACTTCATAGTGTGCTGCACTCCACCATAAATCATGCCAGACTACATGGCCAACCCCATTTTCTATCATTAGCAGAAGTGGTACTGTTCTCTCTAGGGTGAAACTATTGAAGGGAATTCAAAATCCTCTGCCACCAGTCCTGCAGACTTGTCAGCATTTGAATCAGGAGGATCCTTAAGTAAAAGACCTGCATCTTTTACTTTTCAATTATAACCCATCAGAGGGTTTGAGCTGGGTGGCTCTGGAGGATGTTACCATCTCTAGCAGCTGTGATTCCATTTAGCAAATGCCTTACAACCCAAGAGTAAATGCAGCCTTGTAGAAAGATTTCAAACTTGCAGTGCAAAAGAGAGCAAGCCCATGACTTTTGAAATTTGAAAATTAAACTCTATGAGATTGATTTTGGAGATTTTTCTCAAGAGTAAATGACTGAATAACACAGGGTGTAAATACCGGATTTTAGTGCTTTTTCTCAACATGTGAACAGTCCTAACTAACTGCAGTCTTCTGCAGTGAAAAATCAGGACCAGCTCAGTATTGGAGATGAGAAAACTGTTCTAATTATTTTTTGTTGAAAAATACCAGTTCATCAAAGGAGATATCATACCAATAGAGACCTACTGGAAGCTGCTGTGCTTCCCAGAAATTTATCTGGGTGGTTTCTTGCCAAGTGCCATCTTCCCAGAACGTGCTGGTGATGCCAGCAGTGCCTTTGCACTGTGTTTAGCCTGGGAACCAGGCACATTTCAGTCAGAGTCCCTTGGTTCTGGACTCTTAATTCAGAAATCTAGGCTTTGTGATGCTGCTTTGTGAGATTCCTGGTTTCTGTTGGAATCCTCCCATTTCCAGGAGGACAGATCTCTCCAGGATGCAGCTGTACAGGGACTGCAGTCACTGCAGCCATCAGAAACACACAGAGCTGTGGGTGGGATCCACACAGGGCTGCATGGCAGGAAAAGGAGCAAATGATCCGAGGGAAACTGCCAAGGGAATTCAGGAAACAATCCTATTGCACAAGTGACCAGCTTTGCTTATTCTTGCAACAAACTTTATGGAATACTATTGACTTTAAGTTAAACAGTTCTTTGGTGTATGGTAGGCATACAAAGCTTCCTATAAGAATCCTTTACCTGTAACCTTACAGAAAGTTTCTTCATATCTCTGCTGATGATAAACTCTCCAGGTCTTGTTTGGAAAGAAAAATTCTTCCTGCATTGACTCAGGATGTATCCTTCTTACTCAACTCCAAAGCTACAATTCACTCTGACCCCAGGATTGCTGGTCTCTAAAAGCTGTAATGTAGTGAGGAATTGAGCATTTTTGCATCCTGCTGTCCTGCTCTTTTCACATTGCAATCAGCTTAATGACAGTGGTGCTTAAAGACATTCTTGCAGAGGCCTCTGATAAAATATTTTAGCCATGTCAAATGTCATCCTTGTAAATCCCTCAGACTCTGTCCTTACCTTTAATTGAACAATTTCTACCAGGAGCTGATATTATGCCTATGAAGGTCGTGAGTCTAATGCAGGCTCTAGCAAAACTTACTCAATTTTACTTGAAGTTCTTAATCCAAATACTGGCCATGCATGCCACTCTCAATTTGTGTTGGCACAGAAATTTAAGGAATGACAGCAGCATGATTCAGACTACTTTCTTAAAATCTTTCAGCATATTGACATTACATTCAATGCCAAATGCCAGAGGAACTGCCTTTTTCAATCCTGACATTGCTACTGTTATCTGTTGCTATTACTGAACCACAGCAGTGCCTGGATCCCAAATTTAGATCAGAGTTTTAAAGCACAAAAAAATGCACAGAAAGCCAGAGAAAAGGCCTTTACCCTGATAAATAGTTTAAGTATATAAACCCCAAATGGGATACAAATCAAATATAGATACCCAGAAACTTGGAGCAATTTATCAAGAGTTTTAAAGCAAGAGTGGCAACACAGGAAACAGAGCCAGTTACATTATGCTTCAATAATAAATTTATTATTTTCTTACTATGTGATTGACATTCCCCATTCAGCAGACATCCAACAGCTGTTTTCACAATAGAGATTCACAACAGAGTCAAGGGGTATTTCACAATGCCCATCTTTAATTGGCAAAAAGCTCTGTAATGTCCTAATCATTAAATGCACAGAAAAGTAATTTAATAGGAGGTAAAATAGAAAAACAAGGGAAGGCATAAATGTATATTGCAAAGTTACAGCATGATACAAAGACCATATTTGAACTATCCACGCAGAAAAATAATAAATCACACAGCATCTACCTTCAAGTCCTGCATGCTGCTGAACTGCAGTGATAGAAAGAGTTTATCTTTTATATCTTCCATTTCCAGTGAAGATGATATTTTCCTTCCTGGTGATTCCTTAAATGAATAGCTTTTAAATGTTCCTTTACAGCAGAGAATTTATCTTTCCTGGAATTTTCCTGTAGTATTTACATGGTGTGTGATCCTAGCAGAGATCACAGGTGAAGCCTGTAGTTCAAAGTTCTGAACCCTCCTTACATAAATGATTCTTAACAGGACTTGGGCCATGGAAAGGGGGAATTAATTTGATGAATTATTAGCACAGGACTCCTGCTCTGTGTGCAGAGCCCTGAACAGTCTGCAGTGACATGGGCTGTGCCCAAGCTCCACTCTGCTGTCAGTTTGCTCCATCTCCTGAGAGCCACAAGGACCTGGGGACAAAGAACTAAATTGCTGCATGTCCAAACCAGACTGAACGATAGCAGAGACCATTCAGGGCAAGGGCATGGAAAGGGAACCTGGAGTCCAGGCTCTCCTTCTGCCCTTCACTCATGTAAGGTTTCAGGGGTGAGACGAATTTTGCAACTGTGTAATTCCACTGACTTCTGTGGACTCATTTCTGCTTTAAAATGCAATTTGGGTCTAAGAAATCAGACTTGATAGAAAGTGTCCTAAAATATTCTAATAGGACATCCCTGCAGTCCCTGGCACTGCCTTTGAGTGGAAATTTGCATGTGCATCTGCACAAAAGTGGATTTAGAAGTTATTAGATAGATTTGAGCCTAAATGTAAAACATCTGTTTTAACATTACACATTCCCATGAGTTTTATTCGTTTATGTTCATAAGCAAAATTCAATGAATGCCTGCTAACATATTATTCAAAACATACAAATCAATTAAAATAATTTCCTACAATTCACTCATAGCCAAATGCTGACATAGTTTAAACTCACTACTGCCCTCAAAAGCAATGGGAAATCCAAGATAAAGATTAATATGGATTTATCCACTTTAAGAAAAAACTTCAAGTGTTTTTCCACCCACATTACAAGTATCTGAAGAACAATGAATAATTAAAAAGATTGGTCAGCTTTTAAATAAGCTTTGCTCATATGTGCTCTAGATTAAATAAAGCTATTGTGATAACTTAAATAAAATTAATTCTATTTTTAGAGGATTTAGTCTAACTGGATGTAGCTGGTAATTAAGGAAACAGCAGTTCTAGCACTTGCTCTTTCTTGTATTTTCTTGCAGACAAAGAAGACACATCCTACAGCCCAGGCACTGCAAACGTTCCCAATATGAAAAAATATCTGTGGCTGGCAAAACCCTGTCTGTACAGTCACAAGGAATGATAAACCACAGGGAATATCAGAGTCCTCACAGGCATAACTTTTTCATGGAGATAACTCTTCATTTCCTGAGGAATCTCGTAATTTCTGTAGAATGTGACACACTCTGGAGTTTGCAGGTAGTGATTTGTTCTTCATGGATTATGAATATTCTCCCTGTTTCACCTCTTCACTTATGGGCAAGAGATCCATCTACTCCAATCACAGCAGAATTTGGCCTGTGGAGTAGGAGTGACATAAAGATTGAGCCAGGACTTGTATTTTAAGATTAAGACTTACTTGTTGTTGTTCTGACAGGACATGCTTTGTTCCCCCTTTCTGTTCAGGAGGTTTATCTTAAAATGTGCTGAACTCTCCACAGATCCTACATTCAAAAGCCAATGAGAGCCTATAATTAAAGAGGACTTAAAATTCAGTTAGGAAATACTTTTCCTATTCATGACTTGACTGGTTATTTTAAGTAGGGAGTAACTAATTTCAAGTTATAATCAGAGAAATTAAATGGTTAGAAAACAATAGCTGACTTTCAAAGGCATTTTGTTAACAACAGGATTTAAGCACTTCTGTACCTTTGTAAATCTGCTCCACAGCCTTCTTCCTACTAATAAAGGAACTAAAATAACATTAATCTGTGTTGGAAATGGGGAGCAGTGCTATGTTTCCATGGGCAGCAGGTCCCAGGTGGGGAGTCAGGCAGCAATGAAGATAATTTGATTTTTTGAGGGGAGTTGCTTGTGTCCAGCTTTGTCCCTGCACACCCCTCCCCATCCCAGAGCCATTTCATTAGCTTCCCCTCCACCTCAAGCAGTTAATTTCAACAATTTTTTCCTTCTCAAGCTAATATCTGAGAGAAGATTTTTATTCAAGCAACCCTTGTTTGTTGCTCTATACACCCTACAGTAAGTCTGCTCTGAACCTGCCTGCTTAGTAGGCTTTTTTGTTGCTGTTTGGGGGGTTATTAAACCTGTTTTTGTTGGGTTTTTTTGTTTGTTTGTTTTTTGTTTTGTTTTTGTTTTTGTTTGTTTGTTTGTTTTTGTTTTTGACATTTTTGGGGTTTTTTTTGTTTGGTTTGGTTTCGTTTTTTTTTTAGTTAATGCAATATTATAGATTGCCAGAGATCCTTGGCAGGTTTTTTATCCTGGCTAAATACACCCTGCCTTTCCCCATGGTAACTATCCAGATCCCTACTTGCTATAAATTCTTGCTACTCACTGCAGATCAATGAAGTAATAACAGTGTGCAACAAGTTAATAACTGCCCCCCTTGATGTCAAAGGCAAGGAGAGCTTTGAGCTTTGAGTTTATCTTTAGCTTCAAGCTTATTCACTGGAGGCAACAGGACTGAGGATGTGTGTAGGTGTTTTGCTGCAGCAAATGTGGCTCAATGGAGTCAGAGCTGAGCTTCCTCTGTCAGAACTATCTCAAGTAAGTGACACAGATTAAAATGCAGTAAAAGAGTTTAGGCAGAACCTGTATAAAAAGCAAGCAGCTAAATGCTATGGTTTTCATCTTCTTTTTGCAGAGGGGAATTAGCTGAGCCAATTTCCGTGCTTTTGGTGGAATACTCACTGAACAATCCCATTAGAGAAACAGAAATTGAATGGGCAGCCAATCGTAAAAATAATTACTCAACCTTCATCCTTTCCAGCTGATTTTTGAGAATCTAAGCTCAACAGAACTCCACAGGCTAGGCATGAATTGATTCGCCCAGAATTGAATTAATTTAATTTGGGAACAGTCATGTTTGAAGGCAAAATGTTGCTTGATCAAAATTTATTATTTTGATCTCTGATTTCTGTGCAAGTGCAATCAAAAATGAAATACCTGTATTTGAAGGATGATTATGCCTAGACATGAAGCTGCTACTTTTTAATATCATCAGCACCAGGAGCAGAATGTTTGTACAAAGACCTTTAGACAGAAGCTCCAATATGAAAGCAAGGCATGGCAATCCCAGAGCTCCATTTTCTCCTTAGATACTGGGTGAGATACATAACCTTTCTATATTTGATTTTGACATAATAGCAAGAAATATACTTAACAGCCCAGCTGACAGCCACACTTTCAGATACATTATACATTTAGAAACATGTAAAGATGAATATTACTGAGACCAAAAGCTGCAATTTGAAAGGTTCCAAAATATAAAACACATGCAGATACATTAATAGTATAGAGACTATCTATAAGATGCACATCAGAAAACATCACAAGATTATCTGGGTATTTTTTAAGGTATCCCATTTTAGAAAACAGCAGTAAGAGTTAAACAGAGCAAGTGCATTCCAGAAGCTGATATGAATTTATCTACAGGGCCACAGATGTGCCAGTTAATGTTTTACTATCAGGTAAGGTTGCTGAACTCTGCAAGATAACAGTGAAATGATGAGATTTTAAAACCACCATTCAGGCTACATTTATAGCCAAACTCACACCCCATACTCAGACCCCAGTTTGCAGAAGGGCTGAGAACTTGCTGTTTCCACTGCTTGCCCTAGAAAACTAGGGATGCTTAAAAACTTGGAATTCATGTCTGAGTCTGGCCAGACAAGGACTGCAGAATTACACCATATATTACCATGTAGCTGCAACATGTCTTTTTAAATCAAGGAGTAATACACAAAGAGCTGAATTTCTTCTATTCTATCACCCCTTAGTTAAGCCAAATAATTTCCACTAATTTGTGCTATGGCAGCACTCAGGATGCCAACACCAAATCCTGCTGTAGACACACATGCACTGACTCCTGCCATGCCAGCATGCTTTGTGGTTGTTCATGTGCACAGTAAGTGTATGCAATTTTGTGTCTGTCTTACTTAGCACTGTGAACCCACCTTGCATGTGCAAATACTGCAGAGAAAAGCAGAGACCACAAACTCTGGGAATCCATGAAAACAACGTGGTATTGACATTGTTAAAACCCAGCTCTCTCTAATCTCTGGCAGCATGGTCTGGCTCACTGTTGGTGTAGTTACTCGGTGCCAAAGGCAACTAAAGTTACTCAGTGGACAGTACAAAAAAAGACACTTGTCAGAGACACAGGAGGGGAAAGTTATATAAAGATTCATGAGCTAAACATTCCTGCAAACTCTTGAGCCCTCCTTTTGTAAGCTTTCTCAGCAGCTAGACAGGATGAAATTTCCAAAGGGAAAGATTCTCGCAGGGGGATTCACAAAATACTTGTTATCTACCGCCTGTGCTGATAAATATTTCCTTTGTAATAGACATCTAAACTCCCCAGGCCCATTCTGTCTTTTTATTCATGGTTTGGACAGAATTTTGGAAAATAAGTTTTTCTATTAGAAAGAATAATTGGCATGTCCATTCACTTTTTCTGAAGACGTGACATGTTTGTAAGCCTTAAACAACTTCTTTCATTATCATGCGAAGGAAGTAACCCTTCCTCAAGAAAGAAAGGTATCCCTAGGCACGAATAGAAAATGGATAAAGAACAGCAATCAGGTTCCTAATTCTTGCAGCTGTCAATAGATCAGGAACAGGTTCTTCACCCAGAGGGTGGCTGGGCACTGGGACAGGCTCCCAGGGAAGTGGTCACAGCCCCAAGCCTGTCTGAATTTGGACACAGCTCTCAGGAATATGTGGGATTGTTGAGGTGTCTTGTACAGGGCCAGGAGTTGGACTCTGATCCTTGTGGGTCCCTTCCAGCTCAGGATATTCTGTGATTCTAATACTTGTTTTAGTTGTTCAGAATTAGACACAGAATATTTTAGAATCAGCAAACACCTTAAGATATAGGAACATTTCTCTTTTCAAGTCCAGCTAAAATATATGTGTGGTTCAAGTTCTTTCTATCTCGTGCTAGCTTTTAGTCTTTTTTTAATGAACTCCTTACTAATTGGGAAAGGTCCTTTCCAATTTGTGACATGATTTTGGATTGCTTAACAGATGTAATTAGCATTAGGTCACTTTATCTCTGAAACAAGCATTTTCCTGCTCCTGCAATCTTCCAACAGTTAATGCATTAGTGCTTCTTAATGCCTCCAGGCCATTATTAAAATTTGTCCCTTAATCTGGAAGTTTGAATTGGTGGTCCCCTGACTCTAAAAAACCCCATTGTCTGTGAACTCAGGGGAGGGATTGGGAGAGAAGGAAGGGTGGTGTCTCTGGAAAGACAGTATGGATGCACAGCCAGGAAGGAAGTCACTGAGTAGCAATCCCAGCACTAAGCTGAACTGAAGACTGAGGCAGAAGTGCCTTTCAAGTGTCCCATTCAAGACTGCAGCAGGTATTTCACACTCTAGAGCAGAAGTTCTGACCTTCCCCGCACCATTGGCAGACCCAAGCCAAAAGTGCAGATTCTCCAGCTCTGCGTGATCCTGGAAGAAGACTAAATCAATTGTAAAGAATTCATAAAAGTAGCCACTGTAAAAAATCTGTGCTGCAGAACAAGATACAAAAACCCAGAAACTACCATCTACACACTCTTAACTTATTTATTAGCTTACTGGCTCACTTAGAACTTATTGTTCACAGAAAAAACAACCTGTGGCACAGACAGAAGGCAGTCTGGCATGCAGTGAAGATAAATAGATACCTTGTACACATCCTATATCTGAAGGCATTCAGTGAATGCCCTCGGGTTGGCCAAGTATGGATGAACAACAAAGAATTCAGCCCAATGACTCTCACCAAAAAACACACAGTGTATTTTATTTGCAAAACATGAAAACCATTCTACTCTATTTTCAGCTCGTTAGTATTCTTTATTCCCTTATGGGGCACAGAAAACATTGTGCCTTTGTTTCAAAACAGGTTATAAAGAAAAACTGGAAAAGGAAAGCAATAGTGAATGAGGTGTTTTTTAGAGACCCTTTCTTCCACCAATTTTCAGTTTTTGCTTTTGTGTCTTGGTGGATAATAAAGCTAAAAGCTGGATGGCACCCACACACAGCATCCCAAGTCTGAAATACCGAAGGTAATTCAAGGAGCAAATATTCCCTTCTGAGCTCTGAATGGCACATCTGTCTCAGTCCTTTGGGCTTTGTCCTTCTCCCTCAGCATTTATTTCCTCTCTTTGTGTCCCTCAGTTTGTGTGAGCACAGGCTCCCTTCCCTTCCACAGACAGCTGCCTGGCCGGAGATGAAAGGAGCTGCATTGCAGGGCCTGGAGCAATGGCAAAACTTGCAGAGAGGCAAAATGTGCTGCCCAAATGTAGCTGTGGCCACTGGCCTGGGCCAGCCTTGGCCAAGGCACCGTGGCCTGTTTGAATCTCAAGTGTATGTGCCAAAATTAAGCTGGCAAACATCTTACCTCACCACATACTTCAACAGCTGCATTATTTCTGTTGAAATCGGGAATTTTAGCATCCACTTCAGTTCACAGGCAGTGCCCACACTGCCTCAAGGGGCAGCCAGAGCACAAGCCAAGCTGTCCTACTTGTTCAAAGCAGATATGGTTAAAGGTAAAACCTTACCAACTGAAAAATCATGTGCCATGTCTTTAATTGTTTATCAGATACTTCCTAGCTTCTGCTTTTATTCAACTTTGGCTGAAGTTCCATCCACATAGAAAGCTTGAAAACTTAGGTGGAAAAACTCCTCCCTCCTCTCTCAGCACCATGCCCACTGCTGCCAGTTTTTTATGATTTGACTGAACAGCCCAAAGCTCCAAAAAGAGAAGGCCAAACCCTCAAAGCTGTTATTTTTACTTCTTGTAATCCTTACACCATTTTGGGGGTTTCCAAGTGGCTGGCAGACATTTGCAACATCTGATGTTGGCAACACTGCACATTGCAGCAGCTGAGCTCACATGAGCTGGATCCTTCTCCATTTAGAGGAAGTTGATTTCAATGTTCACTAGGGCGTCATCTAGAGATGGTCCTCCATGACTTCCCTCATGGAAAATAGTGTTTGCAGCCCTGCCAAAGCTAAACTTTTTATTTTAATTGACTTTGAAAGTGGCAGCAAATTACCTAGACTTAATATTCAGAAGGAAAAGTAATCCAATGGAAGGAAAAATGAGGAAAAGCTTGACAATGGAAGAATGACCAGCTTTGCTTGGCTGTTTCTTCTTGTGGCAAAGAGAAATGTAAAGCAAGAGAATTGATCATTCAGACACATTACAAAGTATGAAAAATGGGCAGTTAAAATTAATAATCTCTGCTATATTATTGATTTCAAACTGTTCTGACTAAACACAAAAACCTGAGCCCCCAGGAGAAGGAATTTGTTCACTCCCTACATGCTGGTGTCTTTCCCTGTACTGCAAGATACTTGAATTTAAAATGCTGTACTACTTAGCACTTAAAATTTTGGCTCTATATTCGTTCTAATTGCTTTCAAGCCCAGCTTTGGACTGTGCAGGAAATGAGATAGCTGGCATGTCAGAGTAACACTGCAATCTTCCATTACTGCCTCTTTGTGCTAAAAGAGGACTTAGTCATGTCATGCTGCAATATTCCCACTATTTTTAAAATGAGTAAAAATATATTTCTGTGATTTTTATAGTAGACTGAGAAACTCTTTTCAGCTCTGCTCAATATGATTTTTAATAATTCCACTGGCTCTGACCAGAAATTTTATGAGGAAGTCACAGATAATTCACAGCAAAGTGCTTATTTCTCTGTCTTTACTATTGCTTGGCTTGCTTGATACATGGTGCAAAATGCAAGTTTTAGACATATTGCAATGTCCTAGTGTCAGACAATTCAAATATTGGTTAGTCAGTGTCAGGGAGCTGTAGACTTGGAACTGGGACAAAAGGAATCCTCCTTCACACAGACAATATTTGTCTCCCTGGGTTTGGGTGCTCTGCACTGCGTGTACAGCCAACAAAATTTTTGCAGCTGGTCAAAAGACCTAGAAAAAAAAATAGGCATGGGGGAAATCACCATTGCTTTCATGTCTCTGGTTTTATGTCACTTCAGTTGCATTCCACAGTCTCTTTCACTGTTAAAAACGACTGCAGCCATGGCCCTACTTGAGCTCAGTGCAGCCCCATGTGGATAAGCACACAAGTGACTATTTTCAATTAACTTTTGCAGCTGTGCATCCACATTTCCATGCATTGTAATGACTTTTCCTGCAATCATCTCATGGATAGAGTCTACAACTGAAATAGAACTTCAATTCTTGATTTGCAACTGCAATTTTTTGTGAGATGTTTAATATTCAAAGTCTGATGTGTATTGATTGGAAGTTCCAGTCATACAAAATAGATGTTTGTATTCTCATCAATAAAATTCCAAATTAAATGTTTATCAATTTCATCAATTTAAAACTTATATTCTCCAGAGTCTCTTCCAATATTTGTTTTATACCTGCTGCTTCTATTGGGGGAATAATTTCTTAGAATATTTATTAAAATGGAATATAAGAAATATAAGCTGTATTGGAAAAAGTGGATTAACCATCCAATTCATATTTATCGTTGCAGTTCATTTAATTTAGGATAAATTTTACTAATATGGCACAAATATGAGAGTACTCCTAAGTTATTTCTTTATGCAGAACCTAGAATATTATTAGTGTAGTTATTGCTTGTGCAGCAATGTTCAAAGGTTCTCAGAAAGCACAAACCTTTAAGGAGAGAAGATACAAGAGGACATGCACACAGTATCATAAAAGTTAGTGCTTGTGGTGCTGGGAGCATGGATTGATGGTCCTGCCCTTGGAGGAAGTCATCTTTTTGTATAGACGCTGCCAGACCTGACTTTTATCATGCCTCAGAAATCATTCTAAAGCACAGACTGGTTTATCTGAAAGGGCATCACATGACATTTGCAGAATTTCCCCAGGGCAGAGCACAGCAAGGGTTTATCTTGCAGGGCTGTTTGAAGAGCCAACAATTCATTGATTGCTCAGTGCTGTGGAGATGGAAGTGTTATGTCAGTGCTTAACATTTCTCACAATTTCTATAATGATTATTTGTGTCTTGGGTCTAGCAGAAGAATCCACCTTTTGGAGAGTCTCTCTAATGGAGACTCTTTTAGAGCTGGATACTGGATTCAGCTTTGAGGGCATGTGATGTCACTGCTGTTTGTGGCTACATTTGAACATTTGCGTCTCTCATTATTTATTTATTCCTGGTGCAACTTGAAAGTGTGTAGGCCTCTCTTTTTAAAAACTATAATTTATGTTAAATATAAATATATATTTATAAAATATTATCTAAATTTACTTTGGATATAATTCATATATAATTTATTCATGCTCATATCAGGCAAACAAAATAGTATAAAAATATTATGCACCTGGCTGTGATGCACCTTTCACTGAAAACCTCTTTTTGAAAAAAAATAAAGCTATCCCTGCCATCTCTCTACAGAGATCTATTGCCATGGTTCTGATAAGTGGTATCCCAGGAGCAAGTCTGCCTTGAATGCCACTAAAGAAGAGATAACCTAGAATTGCATTCTCTTTTCAGGGTACTCTATCAAAACACAGTGCTCCATGCTTCTGCTCCCAAAGTTCTTCATTCAACTCCTGACCCATCTAAAAAACTCAAATTTTCAAATGGAAACACACAAACTACATTCAACTTAAACCCTGTGCTCTTCCATGCTGACCAGGTTTTCTGCTCCTCATAACCCTATAGGCAGACAGGCTCTGGATGTGGATCTCAGAAAAGGTTTGCACACTTTCAAGATTTTTTTCCCCGACTCTGAACAGTAGCCTTTTGTAGCAAATCATCCCTGCACCTGCAGACCTGGATACAGAAAGACATCCAAGAGATAGAAACTTTTGGCTAAGAACTTTAGCCATTAGCTTTCAAGTAGCAACTGAATAATCATTATGATGAACTTTTTTAATCATTGTGAAAAGGCAAGCATTTCAAAAACACCAATAAATGCACTCACTGGATTTCCAAACAGCCTCCATTACTCACTGTCAGTGCATCCTAAGTTGGCAGAGCCTTGTATATTTGTTAGCTTTTCTGCATTTAGCGCATTTATCACTCATTTTGAGTTCCAATGTGATTAGCTGGTATCTGAACAAATTCCTTAGGCAATCTTCCAACTAGATTATATGATGATTAAAAAATTACATGAAAATTGAAAAAGGGAATCTTCAAGATAGAGCAATAATCCCCACCAGAAGTGTAAATGGAGGAGCCATGGTGAGAGTGAAGTCCATTATTCTGAACAACTTCGGCATAAGCACCACAGCAGAGAGAAAATGAGATCATAGGGTGGAGATGAGATAAATCATTCTGGTTTAGGGAGCATCAGAGAGGTAGTGCTGATGGAGGGATTGTGCACACCCCTTCCAGCTCCCATCAGAACTCAAAGCAGTTGGGGAACTGCAGCACTTGGAGCCTTTCAGGAGTTTCTGTCACTTGGGCTGGGCAGAGAAGTGCTGCTCTCAGGGGGCAGAGCTGTCCTGCCCTGACTCACCCTCACTCCAGGCTCTGTGCAAGCACAGGTCACCCCAGCCATTGCCCTGCTGCTTCAGAGAGCATTTTGGGGTCCTTGTCCTTTACCCCCTTATTCTCCACTTCTTGTGTCCAGATGAGATCTCTGCTTCCTCCAGCTTCTTCACAATATTCCTAAAGTACTTGCTTGTGCTTCAGTTATTTTACACTACACTTTGGAGTATCAAAACCCATTTTTGAGCATCCAAACCTATTAATCAGATATCTCCAGTTCCTGAATCCCCAGTTCCTGAATAGATGTAGATATGCATAGGCATCCATGGGCAGGACACCACTGAGTGAGTGTGTTCTGGCAGTTCCACCAGGAGCAAAAGAAACCTTTCCATAGCATGGACTCACATGAGCCTCCCTACAGACCCCTGCTTTCATTCTTAGGGTGTCAGAAATATCATACAAACCATTTAACTCCAAACCCCCTGGAGTATCATAGGGGACATAGCATTTCCAGTGCCAGTGCCTGTCAATCCAGAGGCCAGCTGGGAGGTCAGGGAGGCTGAACCACTGCTCAGTCGGTGAGGGAGCTGCAGGAGATGGCAACCACGGAGTGGGCAGCAGAGGGACAAGGGACAATTCCTCCACATCAGCTGAGAGAAGGCTGATCCCTTCTTTACACAAATTCCAATCCTTAATACCATGCTGCTCTAGGTACAAGTAAAGCACACTGTTCAGTGGCAGGCTTACACTGTTTGCATTCAGAAATGGTTTGTGGAATTGAGACCAATTTCTGCCTCAGCCCCTCTGGCATTCACTGACAAAGGCCTCTGGTGCTCTCAGAGAGTTTTGCAGATGCAGCATTCAAGCTTTTGTCTCTGCTGTCACCAGTTCTCACAGCTCTGAGGAATTAGCTTTTTGCAAATGGAAAATAAGCAGCTTGATTCTGTTTACCTGTCCAGCGCTGTAATAACACAAATTCAAACTGGCCTCAGCCTTGAGCACAGCCAGGGGCAGCACATTGGAGAGCTCCATTCTACTGCTTTTCCATGAGAAAAAATTAACCACGAGATTATGTAAAGAATAGAGAGCACTGACAAGGTTTTATTTTGAAAGGGAAAAGGATGCAGTCCTTTTAGTGGTGTAATAAAGCAAGAACATTCAGTTTAAACTAGAGAAGGTGAGGAGATGGCAACAGAGACAAAGGAAAGGAAAGAGGACAGCAGAGTTTGGGGAATGTGGCTACTGCATTCCCCTCTCTCATCTGTCTCACAGAATGGATGAAGGCAGCAGGGTAGGGAGCAGGGAAATCAGAAGCAGATTTGCAGGAAGATGTCTGCACACAGAGGTGTGGAACTGGCTGAGAAAAGCTGAGCCTGGACTGCCCTGGGCTTGGGGGCATCTCCCTCTGCTCTCCCTTGCAGTGTTCTTGTGCTGTGCAGGGCAGAGTGCATGGAGGGTTAAAACTGGGGGTGCACTCTCTTAGAGCTCTGCATATTCAGTGTCTCCTGAGCTCTGTAAGCAGCCTTTCCTGGAGGAGAAAAGCAACCCAAGCTTCAAATAAAAGGACTTGAAAGAAGCTGAAATCTTCTATTTTGAAAATAGCAGAATAAAACTATTCAATTATTCTCCAGAAAATAATCCTCTTTTTCTGTTATCAGGAATTATATTAAATCCTAACTTTAATTAAACTAAAAATACAGGTTTTAGTGAGCAAACTTTGGTTAATGGCATCCAGCTTCATCTGTCACCTGTTATTGTAGTTCTCACGGAAAGAAATGGTATATACAACAAATACTCAGCAGGGAGATTCATTAGATGGAGCTCAAAAAATTTAACAGAGTTTCTCATGTTTATAGGAATAAAAAACCCTATGAATTGCTGCTGTGCACAGAAGAGCCAGGTAGAAGAGGCTCCCTATTACTTTCTGCACTGGACCTCAAAGAAGAGCCTGAGAAAATGCACACACAGCCACCAGTGTGAGAATTAAAAGTTGCCCCGATTTACAGAGGTTTATTAATGGGCCCAGGCAGGAGGAGAACAAAAGAGACAAGGAATATGATCTCGTGAATGGAAAGCCCTGTTAGCAGAGCCCAAGAGAGGTTTTCCAAAGCTGTGAGGAGGAGAAGCAGAGCAGGAGCTGTGTGCACAGGGAGTGTGCAGTGCCTGTGGCTCACAGGAACACCTTCTTGGAAAAGCTCATTTCCACCACAGGGTTAAACCCAGGGTAGGGATCAGCAGCCACCCCAAATGATTCCTCACAGTGATACTGCTCATGGCAGTCACTGCATATCTACAAAGGACACTAGACTGTGTGTTTTCAGCAAATTTGACAGCCAGACTTAAAGGCAGGGACCAGAGCAAAGATAACAAAAGCAACAAAATTATACACCAAAATATGAAGGTACAAACCCACCAAATGTAGTAGAACAGTGCTGGATATCAAAGTATATATGTATCCTTTTTTAGGATAAGTGAAAAGTCATCCTACATAATGGTGAATCATTAAGAAAATACATGTACACAATATATCCTAGCCCCTTGCTATTACTGTTTATTTATAGTGATGTGTTTATAGGTTTGCATTTTATATTCTTCTGGCTAAAACTCTGAAGGAACACAATGTTCATGAAGAGGTTGACAGGGCTGTAGTTTCAAAATAACTTTTTAGACACTCCTTCCATGGTAAAAGTTGTGCAGGTTGCTGTTTTAAAAAACCAAGATAGTTTAGTAAAATAAGATACAGATAAATAATAGTTGCTCAGCATAAAAGATGTCTGTTTTTCCTCTCTCAAACATGTTAACCAAATGCAGAAAAGTAAACCCTAAGGAGACTGGGTCATAGTTAATTTTGTTGTCAAGGGAAAATATTAAATGATGAAATCACTTTTTCACCTCCATAAAAAATGCAGGAAGGATATTTACTTCGCGTGTATAAATTACACAATTTATTGTTCTATTTTAACATTTCTTTTCTTCAGACCACCTCCAAGAAGGTTTCCATAGAAACCTAAGAAGAAAAGCAAAGAGGAACATAATTTTGCTCAGTTTATATTGATTTTAAATACCACTTCACTTACACCAGCAATGTGTCTTCTGCACACATTTTTTGTCAGCTGACAATCTAAGTGTTACAGTTGATTAAAATAGCAATTTAGATTTAGCAGTTATCAAAAACACTGTTTGCAGTTCAGTCTATCACCTACCCAAATTATGGCATTGTAGAACATCAAAGATGAGTAATTTTTTAAGCAACTATGATGAGCTTTATCAAGATGAAAACTGCTTTGGAACAGCTCTGATCCTCCATTCTGTCTGTTCTTGCCTAGAGCTGATTTAAGGTACTATAGACAATGTATTAAATCTATAAATTAATCTCTTCAATTTCTGAAACTGCCTTGTATTGGTGATTAACAGAATGATTTCTCCAGAACCTGACCTCTGTTTTTTCCAAGAGATGTGACTTGGCCACTTGCTGAGGATGAGTCTCTGATAGTGCTGGGGCACACAAAAGTAGCTTTTGGCAACTTCAATGTCTTGATTTCTTTCCATGGATTTTTATTTATTGCACAGGTTTTTGTTGCTGTTGCTTTGTTGTATTTTTTTTCCTTTCTCATTTTAAAATCTTCTCACCAAAGCCAGAAAACAAGGAAAAGTGAAGAAATCAGCATGTTTTAAACAATTCCCAAAGGCTTCGATGCTGCCTCTTTCCTGCATGCAATTCTTATTCCTGTTGTTCACTCCTGACTCATTTCTATGTGCCTGAAACCATTTTAGGATAACCTGTCCAACAACAGCTGAATATTGTATTCTGAGAAGGAGCCTCATGCTGAGATGTCTGGAAGATTCCATGTCTGAGCCTACAGCAACACACAGGAACTTTCACTCAGAGACCTCACTGTCTTCTCAAGGAAGCTGCAAATTAGTAAACCCTTTCAGGATCCCAGTTTCAATACAATTTCTTCTTGTTTACAAAGAGATGACAATTGGTGACCTCTCACACTGCTTATCCAAAATGCCAATCCTGAAAGTCAGAGTTGTCTCAGTGGCTTTTAATTCTGTACAGATCTAGCTTAGGTATTCATAAAAAAACACCAAACCAAACCAAACCAAAACCAAAACCAAAACCAAAACCAAAACAAAAACAAACAAAAAACCAAAAATACCCCCAAAACAAACCTGTTGTGATATGAAGCTAAAAGAATAAATTACTTCAGTTTTTCTCTCTGGGATCCATTATTTTCACTTTTATCAGTTCTGGATGAGAGAGCACTATTTATGCAAATACAGCTAAACACACTTTTACAGAGAGACCATGTGAAGATGAAATTCTATGTTCCCTTTTGATTGCCAGGTGATCAATAGAGATGACCTGTGATTTGTGGCTTTTGCTCTTTATTTTTCATCATAGTCAACTTAGGAATGGCAAGGTCTTTTTCATTCTGCTTTAATGAAAACTCTTTTTTCCTCAGGACATCCAGAAGATGACAGAACCTTCATTGAAAAGCAAACACAGGGGATTAACCCTTCTTCACTTTCTGTACTCACAAAAACCAAGGTACAGGCAACAATACAGGAAAACAGCAACATGATAAGCTACAGCACCATTTCCTGGGAATTTTCAAGCTTGATTTCCAAATTATAAAATCCCATTCTAAGACCACATACCACATCATTTTCATATGAGCAGTTTCAGATTTCCTGTGGATGGGGTTTTTTTCAGGTCAGGTCTGCTAATGAGCTCAAAGTGAGTGACAAAAATCCCCCTGATGAAATGATGTAACAAATACGAATTCTGCGTGTGTCCCCCACAATGGGAACGATGTTGGCATTGAATCATGGCCAGAACAGGCCAAATTTCTGTTCCTGCCATTTTAAAAAAAGAAACACATTGGCCTATCTTTCCTCATTCTCCGATAGTGAAATGTAAAAATAGCACTATGCACTCCAGAGGGCTCCAAGGGCTCTTTTCATTAATGTGAAAAATCCATAATTTATAGCTCTGCAGCGTGAATAGGTTTGGAAGACATTTAATCACTAGTGAAAATGCCATAACCCCAACCCCACTCCCACGAAAATGTAGATAGCTCACAGCTATTCATCTGGGCTTGCTGGGACCTGCTCAAGTGTTCCATATATTCTCCCTGGTGAATGAGAGCAAAGGAACACATCGTGAGAACTGCTAGTCCAAAACACAGCTTACACTGAAAATACACAAAGAATCATTTCAAAAGGTGGATAAGTGATATCAGTTGCTTTCTAAATATAATACATTTTGCCTAAGTACTATCCAAAGGGGATCAAGTCACACTTTTGATCCTGTCACGCTTCTAGGTGTGATATGTGTCCAATGGGAATACAGCTTTAAGAAAATGTCTTGGTATTAAGGATGGGAAGGCTTGTATTCCAAGGACTAACCTGTATTAAACTTCAGACCCCTCCACAACCATATTTGAAGGCTCTATGTAGCTTTTTCCTTTCCAGTTACATGCTAAGGAAGATAAAAAAATGTTTTGCTGTGAAAATCATCTGGTTTGAAATGTCTGTCATGTTACCAGAGGGATCACGATTAAATTAATCTACCTTGTTGTGCGATTACACACATAGATGGATCTACTTCTGTTATAAAGCAGTTTAGATTTCTACAGTTTCTCCAGATCTACTGTCCCCTTACAGTGGAGTTTAACGATGGCTTAGATTCTAATGAGATCTATATGATTCTCATGATGATCAAAGCCATCACAGATGCTCAAAAACTGCTTCCTTCTAACAAAATTTTATAAAAGTCCAAGTCCTCTTTTAAAGACCTGTATCACCAGTTGTAGAGAGTGATAAGGTCACCCCTGAGTGTCCTTTTCTCCAGGCTAAAACAACCCCATCTCCCTCAGTCATTCCTCACAGGGTTTGTGTTCCAAGCCCTTCACAGCCTTGTATCATCATCTCAGTGCATCTAATCCTGACCATTTGCAGCTGACTTTTCACTGATTTCATCAGGGGAGGAAGACAACGTGTTCCACAGAGTGTATTAAGAGTCTGCAAAATTTAGAGGTAAGCATAATGAAGGAAGAATCTTCCTCAATCTGGCACTATTCATCCCTTTGTTAGCTCCCAGATATGTCAAGGACACTCAGGGAAAGAAGATGAATTAACCAAAAAGGTGTCGATTTAAGGCAAATTGCACAGATCAGCTCTGCTAAGAGGATGGATTTTCCTTCAGAAATAGAGATGGTATAACTTGGTTTCACTAATTTCAAAGTGAACTGCACTAAAGCAAATTGACGCCATTTAAATTCTGACTGCATGTACATAAAACGATTTATTATGGTTTCACTAATACATTTCAAATCTGAATTCATTTGGTTCAATTTTATTGAACATCCCTGAGAAGACAAGATATAATCCAGCTTTAAATATTTATCCTGGGATGTTTTGATTTTTACATTCTCTCATTTTTAATTTTCTTTCTTTTGCATATCTACCATTGCTATTTGAATTTCAAGATAAGTGTCCCACTGGGTAGTGTTAGTTTTTTTCCTTTCAGAAGGAACCATATGGAGAAAAACAGCATTATTGCCAACACTAGCATTAAAAATGTGAGTCAGGCCTTGAAAAATTATGAGATTTATTTAAAAGTGTGAATCTTTCCCCCACAAACAATGTATTTACTTTTTTTTAGCATGCATCTGATAGTTTCAATGTAAACCAGCCACTTTTTCAGACAAGCAAAATGTGGCTTGGCCAGGGAAACCCTGGACTGCAAAAGCCCAAGGTTAGAATGAAACTACCAAACAACAGGAGTGATACAGAGCTCTGAAAATTTAAATTTTTGAAGCCAGAAGCCAGGGCAGCACAAAGCTGTGGATGCTATGGATAAGTTAAAATGAACCTGCTCCATGGGAGACAGAGGAGGCAGAGACTGGCCAGCTCAAACCTGGCACCTGGAGAGTTCAAATCCCAGTACAGAAATGTCCATTTTCTCCTTATTGTTTGCATAAAACTGAAGTCCTACTTGTTTGGAGGGATGTAAGTAAAATCAGTGTTTGGGGCATTTCACTGAATTATGATCAAGTAACCCTAACCTACTGCTCACACATACCAAACTTTTCTATTGGTCTGGTATCCAAATTTTCTCCTATAATGAGGAATTTTTTTGATAAAATTTTGCCTTAGAAGCTTTTTTTTCTTAAAATCAGTTCTTTTTTAGGTTACAGACTATCTTAGTGATGGTGAGCTTAACTTTCTTTAGTAATAGAAACTTCACAATTTCAAGCGTTTTGCAGCTGGTTCAGACAGTCCTTAAACAAATTTGTGAAAAAAGTGACAACTACTCCATGAAATTATGGAGTTTTAATCAAAATGAAACTTTTAAACAAGTTTTAATGCACTGAGGAAATATTTCTAACTTGTAACTGGCTTCATTCAGCAGATGTGAGTTCACTGTGCATTCACAGATGATGTATTTAAAGCATGAGTAGCATCACAGAAATGTCTTTTCAGAGGAGCTATGCTCAGAGCTAGTGCTATGCAACACTCATAGGGTTTGAATAAAGAAGGGATCAGGAATCCAACTGTGATGCTTGGTCCAAAAAGCCTGGGAGTGATGTAGTTCCTACAGGTTTAGTCATAAAAACAATGAGAATTGTTCCAAACCTTCAGAGGAACCTCTCCCAGCCCTCCAGCACAGCACCTGAGCTTTTCCCCAAGCAGTGCAGGGGTGGAAGGATGGAGAGAAGAGCTCCTTCCTGTTCCATCTACACTTTCTGCAAGCATGATAGCATCAAACCTCAAGCCCACTCATCGGTACAGATGGGCTGGAGAGTCAAAGGGATTTTTTTCATAGCCCCACTCAACAGAATTATTTTCTCTTAACTTGTGCTGTGAATGCATTAGCAGCCCTTCAGTGTTCAGCACTGCATGGGAGCTTTATACTACACACAATACAAGTTATACAAGAATAATTGCTGGCCTGCACGCTGCGAGACTTGAGGAAGGACATGTCTACTTCTGTATTTTTTTTTTTCTTGAAGACTTAAGTGGACCATAAACAAAGACCATTAATTGTAAAGCAGCTCCCTGGAGAAATGGAAATTACTTAAGGAGTAAGAATGATTGCTCTGTCCAGGCCATGTCCCACTGAGATGCAATTTGTTTCCATTTACATCACACATCTTTTTCCTACAGCATCCTGTATTTTCCTGACTTTTCATTACAACCCACAGTACATAAGGCTCAGCGAATTCCACATCTGTTCTTCAAAAAACACGTACAAAATACAGTTAAAATGTTTATGTGGTGTATTTAGAGCTGCAAGTCATAAATATGCAGTTTTTACTGAAAGTCAGGTCAGAATTTTAATCCAGACATACAATCCTCCTTTCCCCTGAATGATTGAGTATCCTGTAGACACGGCAGCCTATCTTGTGTTTCCATCAGATTCTTTTTGCAGGAAGGCTTTGTTTTCAATATGAACATTTCTAATAAATTACATGAGGGCAAATGAAGGGAAACTCTGTCAAATATGATTATAACTACTAAACAGATTCCTATATTTTCAAGATTGCTTCATGCCTGTTACAAGTTGGAGTGAAAGAAAAACTATTTGTCTTCCAGTCCAGCAATCCAACACATATTTTATTTCTAAAATGCAGATTGATCTGCCTTGAGATAAGCAGTGGGAGTATTACAAAAATCCTGAGATTTCTTCAAACTCATGGTTCTCATGACCCCCACGACAAAAATGCAGTGTAAACCTCATAGAAAGTCAGTATTTACTGAGGGTACTCAAAAACAGACTAGAGCACAAGAGCTGGGCTCTAGCAGATATATATTCAAGCTTCTCTTTCATTATTCCTGGGACACATCCCCTGGGTCCAGAGATTCTACTGAGAATTTCTATCCACATGAAAATACAACCATCTGGGAAAACATCAAAAAACCCCAAAGGAACCAAAAAAAAAAAAAAAAAAAAAAGAGCCATCAGTTATAATGGTCATTTACTCATGGGACTATAGTCCTAAGATCTCAAAAGAAAAATTAACTATGTCCTGGTTATAGCACCACAAACTACCTCCATAGCTTTTCCTTCTAGTGCTGAACACATAGTTGAGTTACTTCTTGTCCTAAACTTTTGTGAGGTATACCACAAACCACATTTCAGGGATTTCTGTGTTCTTCTGCAGCAGAGAATGATGTTATCCCAGTTGGGGTGCGAGGATTTACTTGTTTAAAACATGACTCGTATTTTGGAGCCACATAAATACAGTTTATTTTATAGGCCATCTATTGATGAGGTACAAGTTCTGCACTCTCTCTTACAAGGGTTGGAGGAGCAGCACTGACTTGAGGGCTCTCCATTACACATATCTTATCTCTATATCCTGAATTTGTGGGAAGGAGCAAGCAGCCAGATGCTCTCAGAAGCCTTGCTCCATGATGAGGAGCTCATCCCAAAAACATTGTGTGAAAGCACAGAACAAATTATTTGATTCAGACTTTGGTTTATACCCAACTTAGAACTCGGTCCCAGATTGGTCATGTCTTCTATGATCCTTGAAGAGGAAAAGTTAGTTATATGCGATGAAATTAAAGTGAGTCTTGTCCAGTATTTAAGATCAAATATTCTGGAACAGGTATTCATTAACATGTGTGAGGGAGCTGAAGGTGAATTGTTCTCTGGAGCTAATTGAAGAGCTTCCTCTAAGGGAAGGGAAACCTGTTTTGATACTTATTTTGCTAATGAGATGCAACAAAAAATGACTTCCTAGTTATTATGCTGAAATATGTCATGCATATTCAAAAACTATCTCTGAGGAACTGAAACAATTTAGGCAAGATGAGCTACTAAATACATGAAAGGAATTGACTTCACGATCCAGCTAATGATTAGATAGGCTTCACTGTTAAAAATAATGATTGAACCAAAAAAAAAAGTACATTCACGTTAACTGCAACCACTAGAAGTTCCTTGAGCATGCAGGCTGAATGGCAGTTTAATTTTGTTTCAACTGTTTGCTTTTCATTTGTCTTAAAAAAACCCAAGAGTCAATTTATGTTATTTGCATATGTGGAAACTCAGCATCAGTTTTCTTGGAGTTGTCTGATGACTAAAGTATTACCAGTTATTCATTAAGGTAGTGCAAAAGTGATTTAACTGTCAAAGTGATGGGGTTTGACACTGTAATGGTGCATTTTCACCCAATAAATTTAAGCCAGTTGGGAAAAAACATTATCCAAATGGCATCTACTCAATACAACCATGCAGTACTTTCCTGCCATTAGTAAAGTTTTTAACTACTTTAAAGGAGAGCTGCCCTGCAGCATGTTAGGCTACACCTAGAACAAGTGCAATTTATCAATTTTCTAAACTCAAATTGATAAATTCTCATCAGATTTACAATTAATTGAAAAATGGAGATGCTTGTCATCTTCATGATTCATAATGTTTTTCAGTATACTCCATGAACAAAAGATAAGTTAATGTGTCCAGGAAAATCTCCAGAATCAGCAGCCTGATATGAATGTCTGATGCATCCGCCTGATTAAATCCCACAGACCCCAGAAGCAGCTGAGGAAAGGTCTGTGCACCCCTGAAGTGGTGGGCAGGAGGTGGGATGTACTCTGAAATGCTCAAAGATGATCCAACACAGATTTTAACTGCTGCAGGTTTTGACCTTCAGAGCAAGACTGCAAGGACAGGGGTCAGGGAGTCTGATTCATTTTCAAACTCATTATTAAATCTGTCTCACCGAGGATATTTAATCTCTCTCTGTTTACAGAATTAATATCTGGTTTATTATCTTCTAATATAATATTTGGGTAATTTGGAGCCTGTATATTTTCTCAAGGCTGTGACTAACTCAAAGCCCTTTCACCCAGCCTTCCCCTGGCATCCCATCCACCCTTCAGAATTACTGGGGCTGCAAATGGGGACTGGTTTACTTCTGCACAGAATCAGTATTGGCGCCCTAAATTCTATACATAATAATGAAAAAAAAACCACACCAAAACCTACCCAACAAACAGAGAAGCATGAAAAGCCTTCATGAGAGAATTATTGACAAAAATTTTGGCATACTCAGGCAGAAGGGAGAGGGTGGTGGTTTTTGATTGGAACAGGCAAAATAGGCAAGTTGAAGATGTTTTAAGCAGAATTTTTAGAAACACGTAGCCCCAGGTAAAGAGAGGCTGCATGCCTTCACTCCAGCTTTCCTAATCAGGTCAGACAGATTTGCTGGGTATAGAGTATTTCTTGCTTGGGGAAACTGATAATTGACCAGTTTTCAATTGGAAGAACCTGTGACTTTGCTGACTGGGGCAGTTTAAACATAGAAGTCACCCACTGTAGCCTGAAGCTCCCAGAAAAGTAGAAAAATTAATTTAACAGCCCCATTTTCTTCTGTAAGAAAAGCTTAAAAAAAATCTCTATCTTTTAAAATTAAGTTACCAAGCCAACACTTCATCTCTAAACTGACACTTCACCTTGCTTGGGCATCCTGCACATTGCAATAGCTGCAATAGCTGGAGCTGGTGCAGCTAAAAAGGTGACAGAAACAGTCATTTGAGAACCTATAGAAATGTATGGGGCTTCTCTGGGCAACCTGGCCACACTGGGTGATTTAATATTTCATAAATCTAATAGAGGCCTGCTAGCCTTGTTACTCTGATGAAAATGCCAACCACAAAATCAAACTATGTGGGAATCCTGTTCATTTGTTAAAGATGCTGCAAGGAGAGGTGCATGAAGTGAACCCCCAAATGGAAAATCTGTGACAGGAACTCCTGCATTGGATGGTTCAAGCCAGAACAAGCCTGGTGGCAACACAGCTGCTTGGGCAGATAAAATTGGATTTGATGACTTGGACACCTTTGTGTGGCAGTGCTCCACGCCTGGAATGTGTCACACCAAACTGCAGTGTTCAGCTTTATTACCTCAAATTCATAGCAAATTAATGCTGAGCAAAGATCTTTCAACAGACCACTGCCATCCTCGAAGGGTGGCATATTTATGTTATCTCAGAGGCCAAATGTATTTACCATTAACATGCAAACTAAAATCTAATCCCCTACACTGCGAGCTCAAATGAAGTATTAATAATCCAGGTGGATTTTTTTCATGCTCCACTCTACAGATTTGGACTAGAGCCCAACTCATTCACCTGCAGCTGCAGCACCATTACCATCATACACACACACAAACAAAGTAGGAATGTGTCATTTGATCAATAAAGTAAATACATCTGATTAACAGCCACAAATAGCTGATGTATTGACTAAAACAGTGCCAATATCTCCCTACACTCATCTTGCTTTCCTTTTCCTTTCTTTTAATTCACTACTGTCTTTTACAATGAAAATATCTTTTGCTGACAGAAAGAAAGCTCAATTTTTTTTTCATAAAGAAGATCCTTTGAAACCACAAAGGACATGTAACTCTCAAGAAAAGATATGCGAATTTTAAAATATTAAACCCATGTTTCTCATATCTATATCTTTAGAAAGATAGCTGCTTGTGAATCCTGAAGTTTAACTTTTTTAATTGAAAAATTTCCTGAGGTTTACAAATAGCACATTCATTCGATCTACACATCTCCTTTTTATTAATATATAGCAGGTTTGGAAGTGATGGCCTTGCTAAAGCTGAAATTGGCAGAATGCTGATATTCTTTGTACATAAATGTACTTAAATGTACAATAAAATTATAAAACTGGAGGGAATTCATTTTGACAGAGGAAGGAAAGTATCTTTATTAAAGTATAGTGCTATCAGGATCTGCTTTTTTCCTGAGAGGTGCTCATAACTCAGACTGGTTCTTCTCACACCATTGGCTCTTCAAAGCTTGTTTGCTCTTGGTAACAAAAATTAGAAATATTTTTAAATGAACAATTGCTGCAAGGCAATCTCTGCACTTTCAACACAGCTGGCTGTGCAAACTCTGAACTGAAAGTACTGTCCATAAAGTAGTCTGATTAACACTTCAGCCCTTTTACTAACAGGTAAACAAAAATGAATGCTAACAGATTAATGCAATATGATTTAAGAAAATAAGGAATGAAAATATGTTCTCATTACCTTTCTCAATCATTCCCTACTTTTAGTGGATAGCACTTTTGGCTGTTGCTCTGGCAGCTTGCTCTCCCTTTCTTTTTGCTGTAGCACAGACAAGCAAATACAGAAATATCACCAAATAAATCTACAGAGGATGGAAAATAACACCAGGAAAAATAACTCAGTATTTTTCAATGCTTGCTTGCCCACCTCTTGCAGGGGAACAGCAACCTGGAATTTATACATTTATGAGGCTGAAGTAGCCCCCCCACAGCAAAGGAATGGAGCTCCCTGCTGCTCCTCAGCCCTTCCACAGAGGGAAGGGTAAAGGCTCGAGGCTGGGTACAGCTCTCACACCACAGAGCCCTTTCCCTGCTCATTGGAGCCATTCCCTCCTGCTCTGCTCACAGCCCTGCTTGTTCTCACCCACCTCAATGAATAAAATTGCTGTCAGTGAGCTCCAAGCTCCAGAATACTGCCTGGGAAATGGGGTACAATCCATCTTCATCTTCACTAGCACAGGGATTCAAACATCAGCACAGATGGACTTGAAGCCAAAATTCTGGCACAACTTTTATTGTTTTCTATTCAAGAACTCAAGAAAAGAGAAAAACAAATCCCTGAGGATTTCATGCCACAGACAGTTGAGACACTGCCTTTACGAAGCCATGAGAGTACAGGTGAACTACTTCACTCCCATCCTTCTGGGAAAGAAGTTTATTGTCACTGATGCCAAGGTTTCAGCCCCCATAGACATGAAAGTGGTAGGAACTAGAAAGTATACAGAGAGTTTCAACTTTAAATGCTGAAAACAAAGGGGTGGATATTCAGCTCAAAGTTCTATGTCAACTAAAAATCAATCTATCCCACATAGGATACTTTACACATCACTAGCAGACACATCTGAGAAGACCAACTATCGCCTTCTAATCATTCACAAGGAAATTCTAACATGAAAAGCCTGTTAGAGAATTGGATTTGGGATTAGTACTTAAATGCAGCATTTCTATAAACAGATAGGTATTTATCAACCTACTTACTCAGGTGCCAGGAAGTGTTGCTCTCCAATTTCAGAAAATCCATGTAACTTATTATGCAATTAACAAGCATCATGGTCAACAAGAGTTATGAACACCTGAAATCCCAAAAGCTAATTTAGTTTGTCTGAATTCAATTCAGAAAGAAGTCAAGAAGAGAAAATTGACCATAAATAACAGGTATGATTCAGTTATCTCCCCAGACTGGAGAAGATAGTGACATTTAAAAGAAAAAAACTTCTGGAAATACGTTTTGTGGAAATAATATTGGGGACTATTTCAAAGCAATTCATCAGGATGACATAAATGTGTGATACAATTCTGGTTTACACATTCTGGATGTCCTTTTCACTTCCACCTGAATCGAACCTTCTAAACATGAAACACTTAACTGATCAGTCTAGAGAAAATATTATGCAGCAGGCATTTTAAGTCACAGATTTTGCAAAATTATCAATGCAAACTTGCTTATTCTTCATCAAAAATCTTTTTTTTCTAAGTGCAGAAGGAACTGGCCACCAAAGTAAAGACAATTTAATGACACTTCACAAAAATATGGGGTAAAAAGCTTTGAGTATGTATCTTTGAAAATAACTTTGAATACAGAGCAGGACAGAAGCAGCTGAGTTACTGAACACAGTGGATTGCCTGAGCTTTTCACAACTCAAAAATGAGATGCACAAGTTAAGAGAATGAAAGGCTTTCCCTCCTCCAGATGGTAAGCTGCCTAGGCAGTAATTGATTTTAATCACAGATTCCTGACAATATTCTTTGCCTAGGGAGGGCTCAGTAGATACTGATGTCTGCAGCTGAAAGAATATGGTACCTATTTTCAGTCATTTTATGGTCTAGCTCCCAAAAACCACAGTGAACTTTCAGTAGCATAGTTAAAAACATTATTATCCCTTCTTGTTCTGTACTTTAATGCTTAGTTTCGATTCCAGGTGCACTTTAAACTGAATTTAAAAAAATGCCATATATCTTTTCCAAGCCACTGATTAAGCTACCAGATATAGATATATATTACCTAATGCACATGGTTTAGTAGGTCACAGGTTCATATTTTCTATTCACTCTTGCATAAGATGTAACCAGAACTCCTTGACCTCTATTTTTATAAACTTGCTTCAGTACTTTTGCCAGAAACTGTCACCAGAGTTCAACTCAGCCCATTTAATTTTACTATACTTTAATGTGAGCATAATTAAAAGTGTTTCTCTATACTCCTATCTTTCCCATTTGCCTCCAGTAATTTTTAATGACACCAGCTATTTTTCACCTTCATTAAAGTATTCCTGGTCGTCCCACAAAGTTATATGAGACAGCCAAACAGCCACCATGTGATGAATAAAGGACTCTTCATATTTTCTTCTTTCTTCATTCCATGTTTCTTTAAACTGGCTATTGTGTCCCAAAAAACTTGAAGCCTTTGTCTATTCCTTTAATACAATAATAGGCTTTCCCTAAATTGCATCTGAAAGCAGTCACAGAAGTCCAAGGACTTTAAACAATGCAAGTGCCTGAGTCTCCTGGGTTTCAGATTATTTTCCTGACCATGAAATATTGAACAGCATTCTCTAATGATACTCTTCAGAAATTACTCTCTGAAAGGCCTAACACCGACAGACTGATGCAAAGGATTAAATAATCACTATCAGTCCATGATCCTCTCCTCTGTTTTATGTCTTACCAGACAAAGAAAGACAGAGGAAATTTCTTGCACATCAAGTGAGATCATCTGTACTTCAGAAGGAAGTGATATAAAACAGTTCTACTACTGGGCCTTTGTGGAGGACTTGAACGAGCTCCAAATCAAATAATTTTATTTTTTAAAATAGATTCCAATATTCCAAAGCAAGAAATTCTTAGATGTGCAGAGGTAACACAAATACAGGAAGCTCTCTAAAGTTCACAGAATAATTTCTCTTGTTTGGGCTTTACAGTTGCTACAGCAAAAGAGTTAAGTACATCATGTACTCAAAATTATCACATACTTTTTCGTTATTACAACTGCACTATAGGCAGCTCTCAAATTAAATACCATGTAGAGTCCTCTCATTTGGTTGATTCAGTAATAGCATGTTGTGTGTAGCCACAGATGTTCTTCACTGGGTTGTGCCGAAACCAATCTAATTTTGTAAGATAAATGAGGTGTTCTGATTCCAGGACTTGATTTCCCAGCATAACAAAAACATCAAAAGAAGTGAAGCCTTTCAACAGTGAGAGTTCAGATAGAAGAGCTAATTTCTCTTTCCTGGATTCCAAGAAGGTATATGTGAAGAGAACATCCCTCAGCTAATTGGAAGATGTCTGGAAAACAGAAAAAGTTGGCTTATAAACTACATTAATTGAGATAATTAAGTATGAAAAATATTGATTTAATATCAGTGGCAAGGCAGAGGATCAGCATCAAAGAAGGAACAAAGGCAGTTACAGAGTTACCACTTTGTTAAATGACATGGAAGGACTCTGTGCTGGTTTTCCAAAGCTGTGCCCACACCCGTTGATGGGAGGCAGCTCTGAACTGGTTTGTTGAAGCACTGGAGGCAGGACAGCTCTGTTTGCACAGTGATCTCTTGGCTGGTTATCCCTGCCCAGGAGGAGATCAGGTGAGGTCAAGTGCTCTGAGGTGTCCATGCATCTGCAATTGTGAAGACTCTCTCTGCAAGCACATTTAAAGCAAAAATTTTAACATAATTCTAACATGGAAGCAAGAGGCTTGTGAAAGTATCATCCTGGACTACACTGAGTAGAAGTCATTTTCCTAGTGACTGCACAAGCTGGCAATATTTCCTACTATTATTATACTAAGAAAGGAAGTTTAGCAGTAACACAAACTAATATTTTTATAAAAACAAATTAGTAAGCTGATTAACAATCTCATGGCTACAGCAGCAACACAGACCACAGTCTGTACTCTAAGGTATATTCTCCTTAATAATGAGTAATAAAACACTGATATGTTCTCACTCTGAAGAGCAGAAAAAGCAGTTCAGATTTTATTGTTCAAGAAAACATGAGTTATTTAGTCCTTGCAGGTAATTACCTCTGATTACAAAGAAGTTTCTCAGACAAAATAATGTTTTTTTTTTTATTTTTATGAAAATTCATGGTGGAAATCATGAAAATTTGCATTTAGTTAGTCTTGCTCCACTTTTTTCATTGTGATGACTGTGAGCACCCCCAAATCTGGGACCCTTTTATGCCAGACACTGAGTGAACACATGACAGTCACTTCCCCCAAATGCAGAAGAGGGGCAGAAAGCCATGCAATTCTTCTCATTTAATAGCACACAGGGGATGTTTAGATGTCTTTGATCTTCCATAGTTTGTGGCAGAAACAGGAGCCAAGTCCAGCTCACCCTATAGCTACCTCTGGTACCAGGACTAAAAAAAGCATCTTTTCCCTCTAAGGCTCATCATACATCTTCAGGCGGAAAAAAAAGGCAAGCAATAATTTGCAGGGCTGGGGTTTAATGACTTGTCACTGCAGTCATATAATTCAGTGTCAAATGCTTATGATTTTTTAATGATTCACTGACATGGGCAGGTTCCATACACATAGAGGTGTCTGGTTACTGCACTGCCTCCATGGAAGCTGTAAAGTAGAATTCAAACATCTTTCACCACTTCATTAATGAAACAAATTTATCTTCTAATAGAAAAGAAGTCCTTCAGTGTTCTAGATCTCCATTTTACATTCATATATAGTCTGTACCTTGTCTGTTTGCATTAAAAGAAAATCCTTTTGATCAATGCTCTGGCAATGAAATTGCACTCCCCTGAATACAGTTCTCAGCCAGCCTGCAGTGTAAATGATACTTAATAGATAAAGAGACATGCTGTCAAGATCAGCTATGCATGTGTTAAAGCTCAATTGTCCCTGAGGTAGCAAGGAATAAAAGCCTTTCAGATAACACATTGCTGTCTGGTCTCATCTGTAATACATTTCAGAATAAGCAACAGGGCTTCATTCCTCCTCTTCATTCAGTTTATTTCCCTCTGCTCCATTAGGGGAAATAAGAAACTTTATCACTTGCAAACTGGGAGATTGAGATGAAGGAAACCAATGTACCTGACCAAGATTTTGTTTCTTCTTGGTGTCACAGGTGGCACTAGAAATCAGGAATCTATCGATTCCAACCCATCACCAGTTCATCAAACTGCGCCCCTGCCACTGCCCTCCAAGTGGCACATCAGAGTTTTATTCTACAAGGAGATTTACTCAAATGCTTAATAGCATTATACTCTTCCTCATTAGGATCAGCCAGTGAGGAATAAGCTCCTTAGTGTGTGGTACAGAAATGACCACAGCCACACTGACCCTTCTCCATTTGTTTGGGCAACATCCACTCCTGATCCATTCCCTTACACGAAACCACAGACCTAAAAAATCAGTAACTGAGTCCTGGGAGTCCTTACACAAACACAGCACAGTGGAGTATGAGATACTTCTAACCCAGGTTTGTGCTGAAGAATTCTTACATTCCTAGCACATAAACTTATTTGGAATTTAAATGTTTTGAGATTTAAAATAAATTATGCAATTCTACCTTTGCTTTTGCCATATTTCCAAGTCAGCTGCAAAGTTTCCTGAAATTCTTGACAGCCAGTAGCTGCAATTTAATAAAAAGCTATCAAAATTTGAACTCTTTTTTTCACCGAGACAAAACCATGGTAAATAAGGAAAAAATATTTTGGTAGACCAAAAGAAAATTTCAGCCCATGTAAGACAATGGGCTTCTCTCCCTTGCACTGTAAAGGGAGAAGGCTTGAGTTACTTGTTTATAGGTATCATAAGATCAGGCCTATGAAGAGCCATGGAGAAAAAAAATCAATCCAGAGAGAGGAATTTGATATGATTAGTTAGAAGAGAAACTCTGAGGACAGGGGGATACTCTTTATCAGACTACTATAGAAACAACATGCTTTTTTTTTTTTAATTTTTTTTTAATAAAACAAGAAACAGAAGGCAACAGTATTATTAACAATTGCATCAGTCTCCAGACATATTGCAAATGTTCCCAAAAGTTACTGCACAAAACATTTCAGCCTGAGTGAAAATCAAATTTATTTGGCAAGTTCTTATGCAGCTACTGACCATAAAAGTTATTTCAAAGCACTGTCTTATCTCCAGCATTATTTCCAGCTGTGTTTAAACAAATCTGATTTCCTTTGTCATCATCTGCAGCTGTATTTCCCTTGTATTTGCTTTCTTTTGAAAGCAGTCCACTGTGAAAAATTCAAAGGAAATGCAACTTCATTCCATTGTTTTTCCATTTCTTCTGCGCTCTGGTCACTGATCCCAGACAAATATTATAAAAAAGAAGCTGAGTCTGAAATTGTACTAAAGCAGAATTGTTTTAATATACACAAGGAATCATGAGGTCTGCCCTTAAAAACCAAGTGTATCAATGTCAGGGCACTGATCGACCCTGCTCCCCTCTGCTCAGAGGAATCAGGAATTGCTTCAGTGCTGCTTTCTGGAGCAATAATATACAGAATACAAGAAAATCTGTGCACCAAAACAAGAAAATTAAACACACCCCAAAGGCTTCACTGAACAGGCAGGATGAGAGAATAAATGTACACTGTCACATGTTAATGCTTTTTTAGAAAATGTTTGGTGAAGAGAGGACAAAAGAGAGGGAAGGGGAAAGACAGCAATTACTTCATTATCTGTCATCCCTGTTGTGCCCTCTCATTTACACACACTCATGCACATCCAGGCACACCAACAGCACGCAGGGAACAAGGAGGGGAGGGGCAGAGACAAGGAAAAAAGGAGGGGCTGCATAGAAAGCTAAACTAAGAATAAAAATTCTCCCTGAATCCAGATAACAATGCCTGTTTTTCCAAGACACGTCAAAATACCGAAGAGAAAAATGGAAGTGAGAAATTTGTCCTCTGTACAGGACAACTGATAGCAGGGGGCTGTGGTGACACAGACCCCAGCTTCATTCATAAATACTTCTGAAAACCTGAATTAAGCTGCTTATTATCCTAGGACATAATATGACCAGCTTTACAGAAATCAATGTCTTCTGTACAGACTCCTGCTCACCAGTTGAGAAATCAATCAGCTAAGCCTCAATGGCTGCCAGAGGAGCAGCCAAGGGCATACAGCCATAATACTAAATTTAAACAGAGATTACAGCACCTATTTCCCCAGCAAAATGTTTCTGCAACAAACTGTAGGAACTATCATTCAGAGCTGCTGCCACAAACGCCAGGCAAGAGGAGAAACAGGATCACACTGGTGTGTGTGAAGTGTCACAGCTAAACAGCACAAGGCTTTTCCCTGCTCTGTATCCCTCTCTCTTTTGTGAAATACCCTCAGAGCACCTGACCTAGGCACAGAAGAGCTCCCAGTGCACACACTGCCTTCACCTGCCTGGTGAGAACATTCAGCACTTGTCTTCCTCATCCTGGAATGTGGAAAAAATCCAGCAGGGTTCAGGGGCCACCATTACTAAATTAAGGTCTTTGAAAGCTGCCCACAACTAAAGAAAGAGGGAACTTTTATAAATGCTGATAAGCTTTCAGTGCAAATCTGAAAGAAAAGGAAAATACCCAGCTATGCCATGCAGAGATCTGCTTTCCCTCTTTGGAATCAATTTTTGGCAGGGAGCTGAGGGAGGAGGAAGGGGATAAGAGAAATCCACAAGAATTCAGCTGGGTGAAATCCATTGTTTCAGAAATGAAGAAAACTTTAGTTAGTGCATAAAGCAACAGTTTTTTTAAATGCTGTGAGAGCACAGCACTGAGGATGGTCCTCACTCAGTTCTTAGCTCCCTCCTTCAGGGCTTGGGAACAGCTGCTGTAACCATGGGCTGCACCCTGGCAGATGCCATGCCCTGATCATAGAGACTGCAAAGCCTGGGTCTTCATTTTGGACTCTCTGAGAGTTGAAGAATTGAGATTTAAAGATGACCATCTGCATGCTGCACTGCAGGACAGACACATGCAGTGAGGACACCCTTTTTTGTTCTAATACTCTTCAATCTGCTGTGAGAGTTAACTCTGATTAATTGAGTTAAACAATCTGGTGTGATTTTCTGTTCCTATAAGTTAATGAACTTTTTGGCTATGTTAGTCATCAGCATGCAAATCAAACTCCAACATGATTTAAAATAGAAAGAAAAACAGACAGTGAAGAGGGTGCTGAGGTTCCTTTGTACAGAAGGTTCAAGCTTAGTCAGTGTTCTTTGTGTCCTGTCCTGCAAAGTCTGTGTCCAGATGCAGTGAGGGATGCTGAGTGCCCACCTGACCTCCCTGCTGTGCCAGTGAGCAGGAGAATCCAGCACCAGTGAGGTTCTCCAAATGAGCTGCTTGTGAGAGCTGAGCCAGACTCCCAAAGTTCATGTTTAAAAGGACTCTGAATGGTTTTTAGACACTAATTGCCTGGGTAGAATTCAAATAAGTAAAGAAATATGTCTATTGTTTTAAGTCCATCTAGAGATTTATATTCACAATGTTCAATCTTTTATCAAGAATGTTCAATACATTTTGAAGTCATACAATTAAGTGCATTGTTGAGGCAGCACACACAGGCAATAAACCAACAACAATATTTCCTTGTGATAAATTGATCCTTATGGGTCCCTTCCAGCTCAAGCTATTCTGTGGTTCTTTGATATTTGTAGGTGACTCTTGCAAAATATCAGAGCACAAGCTCTCTGAATATTTCTCCATGAACAAATCCAGAGATCAGAACTTTTGCACAAGTACCAGTAAATCACAGCACAGAGAAACCCGAAGAAGGAAACAAAGGAATGCCTGGTTAAGTGTTGTCTCTAAGATTTGCATTCCATGAGCAAGGACAGCATCCCCCATGTCAAGAGAGGTGTGGAAACAATCCACAGAACGGGATGCTCTCATCTCCCAAAGAAAAAAGATCAGAGGAACCTGTGGGAAAGGAAAAGCAGCTGATCAAAATGATCCACTCCTCTGTAATGTAGTAATTTCATTCCCTCCTGCATAACACCTGAGACTGCAACAGTCAGGATCTGGGGAGGCCGGGTTAGTACTCGGTGGTGCTAAACAGGCAGGGATTTTAATAAACAAACAACAGGAGAATAAAATCATACCAGAGACAAAAAAAAAAAGCCAAAACCAAACCCCCAAAACAACAACATAAGAGACAGAGAAATATTTAGAGATAGAAGAAGGGAAGTTTTGACTGAACTACAAATTGAAATTAAAAATCTGGGGGGGTTGGTTGCCCGTCTCTTACTAATTATAAGAATGTCAGAGGATCAAGGAAAATAGTGTTTCACAGTCAGATATAGGATTTTTCCCCCTAAATTTTAAACTCTACAGGAAAATAATCTATCACAGCTGATACAAGATAATCAAATAATTCTTCACATTTCATTCCTTTCTTCAGCTTCTCATCAGCTGCATATCCAAGACTTTGAGATAGCTAACGACGTTTTGGCTGATTGCAGATTCAGACAGCCATTAAAAGGCTACTGTGTTTTATATGCTGTATAATCTTTCACTGTGTTTAATATTTTTATGATGTACATTGTGCAGATATGTCTGCAAGATAGACTTAGTTTAGAAAATGGATTAAATAACTCCACAGTGCTGGTACTCAAGATGTGCTATGAGTAAAATATTTAAAGGGAAGATAATATTTACTGTGAACTATTTCTTCTCTTTGAAGTGGGAAGCGAAGCATTCTCTAGCTAAATGGAAAATTACTCATTTTCAGAACATAAATCAATGTTTTAACTAAATTGAATTAATTGACATTTGCTATGTTAAGGAGTAGATTGTAATTTTTCAGTAATATCTAAGTCTAAACGCCTTGTTTATAAAAGGTGTGAACTGAAGGTTCATAAAAGGGGGAAAATAACAAAACTTCTTTTTACTGGTTAATCTTTCTTGCAAATGTTTCTTTCAGGAATATATAGCTTTTCTGCTAAAAGACACAATCATTCACAGGGATGTTCAGGGGCCTAGAGCAACCCCCTGTGAACCCAAACTGCAAATAAATCCATCTCAATCATGGTATGAAACAAAGCTCTCTGTATTAAAATATCCATCCATAGAATGGGAAACCATGCTTTAGTAGGGAGCACACATTTCCTTAGTCCTCAAATGGATGAAGTTTTTGGGTTTCAGTTCCACGATGAAAAGGAACTTGGATCATCTGGATATTCTGTGCAGTTCTACAGAAATAATGGAGGACAGGATCCTGAATTAATTAAAAGTACTGTCAAGAGTCTCTGTAGTTTTAACTGAGTGAGGATTTTACTCAGCTTTCGACTGTATGAATACAGATTTAAAATATACTGTTGCAAATACAGTACTAATTTACTCCTGTGAATCCAGCAGGAGAAGTCTGAAATCACAGAGGCAGAACTAAAGTAAGAACATGTTCTATTACATTTCATAAGAACAATTTCCAAAGCAGGAGAATAATATCTGTTAACTGGAGACAGAGCTAAAAAGTCATGCAGGAAAAAATTTCTCTCACAGTCTCTCACAATCAGCTCATATCAAAAGCTTGATTTTACTCTTCTATAAAAACAGCCCCATCCCTTACCTACAATGAAAGATTTCTGGAATACAAATACAAGGTTCAGGATTAAATTTTGTAATGACAGCAATTATTGCCCTTTGGAACACTCCTCTTCTGAAAACCTTTCACCTTCTATCAGCACAGTTCACATGACCAGACAGCTCTTGCTCTACCAGCTGAAATTGAAATATTATGATTCTATTTCTGCACTGCATTTCTACATGACCTGAATCAGGAAGACACTTAGTCATATACCTGGTTTTACATGTTGGGGTGGTTCCCTTAAAATCAAGCTCCTAAAGTTCTTAAAATACAGCATTGTCTCAAGAATAATTTCATTTTCTTGCCTGATTTTTCAATCTAAACGGATTTGCACTTTCATGAGGGCGTTTTTCTGCTCTGACCCTTTTGAATTTGACTAACTGTCCATTATTAACTTCTGTTTATTTTCACAACATCATTATGAGAGTAATTAGCTCATGGGTTGCTGAACTGGATGTGATTCATTAAAAAACAGCAATGGCCCAAACCATGACTTCCTTTCATCTCGTACAAATACATCTCCTACATCCTTAACTAGGTTGTTTGTTTTTTATTAAATGTCTCTGAGAAGTGAAATGTTAGAGCTCTACAGCTACTGATTAAATATCCCCTACTGAAAAATTTCCTTGGCCTGGTCTTTCCTGAATCCTTTCCCAGGTTTCAGGAATTAAAACCGTGCTGACCCTCAGAGAGGAAATAAGAGTAGTTTTAAAGCTCTCCCTGGGCTTGGATAACCTCTGGCTGTTATTATTTGGATGTCTGAGAGTCTGCCTAAAGCTACAGTAAAAATTGTATAGCACAGCTTGAATCACTGCAGCACAATACTCTGCATTACCCCGTAGAGATACCTTATCTTAATTAATCCCAAAATCTGGCTGTTATTGACAAGAGGGTTGTTTCTGTAACTCAAGCCATATCAGACCTCTTCCATGTATACTTCAAGACTTCTTTCAAATCCTACTGAAATTTTTGTGTGGAGTTATGGCTTTATCAAATTCAACATATTTATCTTCCCTTACTTTCTTACGTTTTCTAGCTGTCTTTCTTTGTGCCTCTAATTAGTCAATCATTAATTTGCAAAGTCACCTAGTGACAGAGAAGGAAATNAAGGAAGACAAGGAAGACAAGGAATTACATTCTTCTGTTTTTTATTTTTATTTTCCCTGCTTGGGGACCAAGTCTGATGATAATTCATTGGAAATGGAACCATTAATTTATCCATTGGCAATTCTCAAGAGAAATTTTAGGGTAGCCAGACCTATTAATCTGGAAGTACCTTCTCTATTTTTAATGATTTGCTTTTGCTTTTAGCTCACTGCTATCAGGAACTGAAGAAGTTATTTGGACATGTTTGAAAACACGACTTTCCACAGAAAGCTTCATCTGCTCATTTATTTGCCTTGAGGCTCTCAATGAAGGTAGATGACAGAATGTTTTTCCAGCTACCTGCCCTAAATACTTTGAAGAGGCTTATTTATGTCATTATTACAGTATAAATATATTGAAATTAAAAGGGTTTTACCATTTGCAAACTTTCCACCCCTTACGACAGGAATTTAAATGCATGCAGCTGTCACTTTTTCTCAGTTAAAGAACTAAAAGAAGGGCAGTATCAAGAACCTCCCTAATGGAAATTGCACTGCATTAGAAAGGTCTTTAGAAGTCTGTTGGGTGAGACTGCACGTGGGAGTTGCACTGAAGCACCTGAGAGCTGGTGAACAATAAAAAAGGTTTCTCAGCTCCCTCTACGGGAATATTTCTACCTGAGGCTCCGAAAACAACTGCTGAAAGAACAGCCAGTGGGTCTCACACAATTCCCACAACAAGCAGCCTTCATGTGATCCCTCAGTGACCCTGCTCATTTGGCTGGCACTGGGCAGCCTTGGATCCTCTCCAACCGCTGCTGCCTCCCTCTCCCCTCGCACATGGGAAGAGAAAGAGCTGCTGTCCAAGGTACCTCTGCTGTGTCCACGCACTATTTTATTGGGCAGCCCCATCGAGGATGCTTTTAAATCTTTTCATTTAATCTTCTAGCACTCAAATCTACTGCAAAAAGTTAGTGACAAACTTTACATTCCATTAATGGGAAATCCAGAAAAGACAGACAGCTTTGTTCATTTCTAGCAGCAGGGAGAGAGTGCATGGGCAACCCACAAAGACATCTCACTGCTGGCAGCATGGACTGTCACACCTGTAATCACTGAGGCCAGGTTTCAGGGGGAATCAATTACACCCAAAATCAGTTTTTCAGGTGTTCATCAATTTTCCAGTGCAATATTTTTTGCAAAACTTCACTAAGTACATGAGGTGTTTCAGTCAGCTTTCCTTAACCAAAAATCTCTTTTCTGGTATTTATTATGTTTTGCTTGTGCTTGGGTCTATTGAACCTACCAAGAGCTGAAGATAAAACTCAGGAGCATTTTCACCTGAGCTATTATTATTAACCCGAGTTATTAGTCCCAGATCTGTGCACTGGTGATCCATTCCCCATGGCACAAAGTGCTTGAGGTAAATTAGTGTGGAAAAGGAACCCTTAATTTCTTTGCAAGACAGGGGAAAATGGATGATTTAAAATTCGGACAGGTTTGTGGTCTTCCCAATTTGAGTGGTTTTGCTCTGTGCCATGGTAAAGCCTGAAAGTATTATACAGCTTGGGGGGAAATATGCACTGGGTAGTAATTGCAGTTCTGTGCTTACTTTCTGTTTACACATTATCGTCTGACTGCCCATTTAGGAGAAATAATTAGAACTCAGATAATTATAAATAAGACAGATTTGCTCTTTCTGGCAAATTCCTTAATGCAACTTATTACCCTTGGCAGAAAAGCTACCACGGCATGAACATCTAAAATAAAACCCGCACGGTGACCTTTCCATCTGTCAAACTATCATAAATTAACAGATCAGTAGCAAAGAGGATGAGAGCTTAAAAACTGCTTCTCAAGCATAGTGTCATATATTTGACAGACAGGCTTGTTTGCCGTCATTTCACCATTTTGATTTTCTTTCCTGCCCTACAAGGAGAGCCCTGGGGAACCAAGCACTCAATGGACAACTCCTGCTTTCAGCTACACCTGCAGAGCATTGGAAAACTCCATTCAGTTGTGCCAATGTTCAACAAAATGTAAATGTTCCTCAGGGGGTGCTGTATGATCTAGAGGTTTTTAGTGAGATATATGATTGTGGCATACATAAGGGAAATAAATATTCTTTCCATATGACAGAAATAAAATACTTGAGTTCTGTCCAGTTTTGGATCATATTGGACGAATGCAAAGAAACCTGTTGGTATAAGAACTTGAATGGACTGATATTTCTGGGGCTATCACCCCAACTACAGTAATTTGTCACATACTGAAATGAAAATTGACCTGTGACAACTTGTTCTACTTGCAGGTCTATGCACACATGTATTTCATTCAACAGATTTTGGCCTGGTCACACCCTTGTTGAAGTTTCAAGTCTAATTTCATCCACTTTTAAGGTTTTCTCCTTGCCCTGCCCTGTCTCTATTAGATGTGTCTTGCAGCAGTTATCGCAAAAAAGATAGAGAAACCATTCTGCTACAGTGATCCATCACATCAGAAATATCTTTGATGCCTTGAGAAGCAAAAGATCCTTCTTCATAACAGAATCAACTGGGTCCTGAGGTTCAGAGCACACAGAGCACCTACTCTCTATTGAAAGCAGAAATACAATTGTTTCATAAAAAGTCAGTATCTCTAAGATACTGGAATTTGAAACTAAAGTCCTGCAGTTGCATAACTTATTTAGAAATTCTGTCACTTTCATTCAGACACTGTCAATATTACAAAGACTTAAGTAAACAATTTTGTCTTAAAATGTGATTGCTTTGTTAACCACAGAGACTATAGAGAATATGAGATTGGGTGTTATAACAAGATATCAAAGAAGCACATACCTTTCTGGAAAGAGAGACAGTCTGAGGGCAGAAGTTCTGTATTTGAGCATCATCTAAGTGGGTTGGTAGGGAAGGGTCCTGCAGGGAGGCACTGCCTCCTGTGGTTTGAATCTGACTCAGAGCATCTTTCCCTGTTGGGATGAGCTGACTTGGAGCAGGCTGTTGCTCACCAGCCTTGCCCACCCTCCTGCAGATGCTCCCAGCCCTGCTGGCTGTTCCTGCTGCCAACAGGGAACCTCCCACAGCCCAAACCACACAGGCACAGGCACTGCAAATGTCACGGGCTGCACAAGATGGCACTTCTGATCCTGCTCAAAAACACCCAGCTGAGAACTGGCAAACTGATCTGCAGCCTACAGAAAATCTCACACAGGGAAACCTGTTCTGATTGGATGAGGCCTCTTGTTTACACAGAATTTTGGACAGAGATTACCCTATTTGAAGCATAAAATAGAAGGAAAGTGAACACTTAGGCATGTTGGTATTTCTCTTTTCTCTCCTCACTCTGGTAAATAGGTAACACTTACCTCACAATCACTTTACAGGTAGCACAGAAAGGTATTTTTGTGTACCAATATAAAGAAAACTAATCTGTGCAGGTTTTCTCGAGTCTCAAAGTTTTTTATTTCAATTTTCTTTCTTTGTCAGATATATGTTATTTTAGCAACTGAACTACAGTCAATCTCAGCTGGAGAGCCAATAATCAGTTTGGAAGCAATAATGACTAAATTAATTAAGTACAGAATTCTCATTTATCTTATATTTCCTTTATATTTTCCTGTGGCTTCAGATTGGCTAATACACAAGTCAAGTCAGACTGGAATAAATTCCTTACATCAGAGATTAAACACAGAGTTCTTCCTCTTCATCAAACTGATTGTTACTTATCCTTGTGCAGACCACTGAGCCCCTCATACAGCAGCAGTTTCATAAATACAAATTATACTGCAGTAGTTTTGTCCTTATTTAGCACTTCAAAACAGAAAAACTCCAAATCTGAGGAGAAACAGTGAGATGAGGGAGTATATAGTATAAAAAAAGTTCCTAAGCAGAGAGCAGAAGGATAAAAATGGAACATGCATGTAGCAGAAAACACTAAGCCAATCTTCAGATTCCATGGGTAAATCCAAAGGAAGCTGCTGTGATCCTCCAGACATCTCAAATTGGATATGTGTCAGAGCTTTCCCACACATGCCTTGTTCTCCTTTCTCAGTTCTGGTAAAATTGCTCCAAAACCTCCAAGATTATGTATCTCCCTTCTCCAGCAACTTCCTCTGTTCTTTAGCACAAGCCAAGACGTGTGGCTGAGGCACACCTACCCTGCCCCTCCTGGCTGCTCCATCAGAGCAGCTGGCCAGTGGGTGGAGGGGAAAGACAGGGAAACAAGAGAACCTGCTCAGGCTGAAGCCTTGTTTGCACAGCAGCCAGTGTGTGGCAGCTGGAGCTGCTCCTCCTGGGCTGATTGATTCGGGACTCCTCCTGCTGCCCTGCTCTCAGAGGGAAAAGTCCAGCAACAGGCACAGAAATCCTCCCTGAGGCTCCAGCTGCACCTGCTCTCTCCAGTTTGGGTAATGCCCAGGGGAAAAATCTGGCAGAACCCTCGTGTGTCCTCACTGTGGGCACTTTTCTCTTCATGTCCCCTGGCCTGGGATTGAATTCACTCCCCAGGTGAAGTGTTGGCAAACTGGATTAGCCCACCTGAAATCCAGGTGAGTTTTCTTGGCCATGGCTGCACTGCATCCCCCTCCAGGCACTGACCTGGGCAGAGTCAGTGCCTGTGTCAGCCCCTGCCTGTGCACACTGCACAGCATCCAACAGTGCCAACAGAAAAAATTCCTGTTATAATTGTAATCAGCTTGTGGGTTCTGAGCCTTCAGGTTAGACTGTGTTCACACTCTCAGCAATTTGAACAATACCATAAAGGCTTAATCCTCATTCAACCTACTTAATTTAAAATGAAAATAGACTGTCTTTAAATCACCTGAAATCAGCATTTGTATCTTCACCTAAACAAATATTTACTAGTCTGTTGAGATGATTCTGTTCTTACCTAATATCAGAATAAAATTGTGATCCCAATAATGCCTACAAGGTTTCTGCATGAATTGAAAATAAACCTGTTAAATACAATATTGCAACTGGAAAGGCAGGTGAGATAACCAGAAAAGAAAATAGTCCACAGATGCTCAAGTAATTGATGCACATTGGAAATTATTGTAACAATGCTTATGTTACATTTATTTAAGGAAGAAAACCCTTGGGTCATCATTCTATTTCTCTCCTAAAAACTACTTTTCCTTGTAAACAAGTCTATGACAAATTCTTTTGAAAGGAAACTCCATTAATTCCAACATTAAATGCAGAATAAAGTATGGTACAACCCATATAATTCTCTAGGAGCAATAGGAAAGGCCAGGACTATTCTCAGGAGGACCTTAGTAGAATCTTACTCTCACAGTTGTCTATTACAATTAAAGCTCAATTGTAAAGCATGGTTTACATCTATTTCCACACAGACAAACACCTCCCACTTAAATACTGTCTTGAGACAGGAATTTCTATGTATGAAACAGAAACATGTTTCTAGAACTAAAGAAAGGAATGCAATAAAACATTCCAGTTCCTTTCTGATGGGAGAGCATCAAATGTTGAAACTCCATCTAGAAAGCAACAAGATTTGCCATGTTGCTTAATGTGCTTTAGAGCCCAGTTTCTGTGTGTTGGATAAATAACAGCTTTGCTACTCTCTGCTGAAGAGACCAGGCATAGGAAGGATTCTGGTTTAGCAGATAACCATTTACATTAGGTGTTAAATTTCCTTTCGACAACCACAATTAGAACATCACCAAGTGCATGTATATGTTGGTGTCCTGGGCCTCCTCAGCAAGGCCGGCAATTTAGAACAAAGGATATTTAGGATACAGTTTCAATAGCAGGAAATGGAGACGTCTGTGTTGATGCATACATTTCCAAAGCTGAAAGGACAAGACTTCAATCTACAGCTATAAATTATTCATAGCATATTCTGACACGCTGGGGAAAATCCCTGAATATTCATATGCCACACAACTGGTAAAGTCCCTATAAATTTGGGAAATGATGAGGTTGTGGGAACTTTTCTTATTTTCATTACACAAACCTTATGGGACAAGCTGTGCCACAGTGGATTTCACCAATACAAGACATGCAATCAGAAAAATCTCTGGAAGACCTGAGCCTTGACTTATAGTTCTTAATTTTTTTAGGCAATTTTCCCCAGAACAATTGGGGATGCCAGGAATTTGAGAATTGTATTCTGAAACCACAGACATTCATAAAATATTACTCATTGCATTGCACTCATTTGTTAATCAGTTTGGAAACTGTTTTCATAATCCATCCATATTCAATAATGTAAACATCTGATCTCTGTTCCCATAAATTTTATTTAGCTGGACAAAATGAGTGCAAAATGTAACTATCCCAATTTGGTGGCAGGTTACATATATTGTGCATTAATAAAATTGACTACTTAGTGCCCTTGATGATAAAGAATGTAAGTGTCCAATGATTGCCCCTGAATAAAAAAAAATCACTGTTTCTGCAATGTTAGTCATTTTTGTTACAGAAATATGCTACAGTGCCAGCCAAGCACTGGAAAATCAAGAATGTAGTGTTCTTTTTCCTTTTGAAAAATTCTTTGATTTAACCAAGCAGATCATCACTGATCATACATGTTGTGTGAATATGAATATACTTTGTATGAGCTGAGATGTGATTTTCTCAAATAGCTTTAAACACCTTTAGCCTAATGCTAAAGCACTTTTTTATTTCTGTGAGGAATCAGTAGGATTCAGATACCTGCCTTGGGGAGAAATGAACGATGCCCTAAACCCAGTGCCTGTACTAGTTCAGTCTGTACTGGGAGTGAGGATCACTGACTCAGGTGGATGCACTCACTTGGGTCTCACACTGGATATCTTCTCTGAAGTCACACAGCAGCAAATCACTGCCAGAGCCAGGATGGAACTGCAATTTCCTGGCTCTTTGTAGGATGCCTTGGCTTCCAGATATTCCTTGCTTTTGAAACTCATGCAGAACAAATTTTAACTTTGTCCATGGATTCAAAATCAGGGTTAAAAACGCCGAAAACCAGAATTGCACACTGAAAAGCCGTGTTTGTAACACTGAATCCTCATTGCTGCACACATAATTCCCACTGACACGAGCAGTAATGTGGCATTTCAGCCTGTTGCACTGGGAATTAAGCTGCTGAAGGAGTGGAAGCACATAGTCCTCAGGTGAACCAGCCGCAGGTAGATTTCAATTGCTCTCTGCTCTTTCAAAATGACAGTTTCTGATCTCTGGTTTCCACTGGCTACCAAGCTTCCAGAAAGAAGCATATTGTACATGGCAAACAGTTTTTGTATGCACTGGATCAGCAGTCAGATTGTAATGCAGCCTGTCTTTAGTGACAGCACACTGCTCCTCACACACATATCCCCTGTCTGCAGCAGCTCAGCCCCACCTAGATATCCTGATACTCAGCTTCAGAAATGCACAGTAGGGTGTGGATGTTGTTCTGGTGAAAGAAAACCATCCTAAAATTCTGTAGGCTTTCCCCATGTAGAAAAAGAGTTCCTGGAAAGCTGGGAGCTGTTCAGCATTTCTCAAGATTCCCATCCTTTGCTTCAGGGTATGTGGTTAAGAAATGCATGTGGGGCACTCCTCAGGAGGAAGTTACAAATGATAAAAAGCCTCTCTGAGGACAGAGAATGATGCATAAACCAGAGCAGTTTCTGACTTGCATTTTTACGCATGCAGACCAACCAATTACATACATCCATATCCATTTCATAGTCCTTAAGTCAGGAGCAATATTTCACCCAGACCCTGAACTGCACTGTGCACCCATCCACAGAGACCCTGTTATAGCTATAAAAGACTGAAAGCATAAAATATCACTTCATATTCCAATCAGTTCTGTGCAGATGCAGAAAGAGAGACACACAGACTGACAAACAGAGTGAAAGCACTAAGCAGTTATGTAACATCCTCCCTAAAACTCTGTAGAGCAATATAACCTTTTAATTTCTGCAAAGGCTGTAATGATACTCACAACTTGCTTACAAAATAGTGATCCCTCTTTAATCATTCAGTATTTCTCATATGTTGTACTGCATATTAAAAAATTGTAGCCTTTCTAAAACAAATCTTGCTTATATAACATCAGGCACATGAAATAGAGTTTTCACCCTACAGCAGTTCACACCAAGAAGTATCTCTGTGATTCCTCCTTGGCTTCAAGCAATGCTGTCTTCACTGGAAAAGTTTTTTTCCAATTAATTCCCAAAGTTCTCAAAGAGCCTTCTGAAAACAAAGCAAGTAGTTTATTGTCCCATATGTATACAACCATATAAAGTTAATTCTTTGAATTTGGTCTCATTTCAGATTATATTATCCATGCATAAACAGAGAATTCACAAGCACAGAATACAGACACATCCTCCTGACATCCTCCTGACATCCTCCTCCCATAAAATCAGATATACCACACCAAAAGCAAAGCTTCTATGAGTTATAATTTTGTGTAGAATAAGCAATAAACTGTAACACTTTGTCTGCTAAAACTGACAAAAAGCAATTGGATGTCAAATGAGAGCTTAACTGGTTGCTGAGCCAGCTCCCCTCACTGTTCAAAATGCCAGCTTTTTGCACAAAAAACATATTATATTTTACAGAACTGAATGTTCCTTCATACATGCATGCACAGACACAAAGAGACAAAAGCAAGCACAGATTTTTATTCCACAGTGTGATGCAACCACTCTGAACTTGTTCAGGGTACTGCTCAGGAAAGCTAATACACTTCCAAATTAGGCTCTTGAGGTTTGGTCGTGCTCTCATTAGAGGCATTAGCAGAGCTCTCACTGATTTTACCAAGAGCAGGATTTGGTCCTTTAGAAGATAAGAAAACTTAATATTAAGTGTTGCAATCTTAAAAGATACTGTCACTATTCATTGATTTCCAGAACTAGCATCTCATAAGTAGTTGGATCATATGTTGTGATAAGAAGTTCTGCTCATGCCTCTGGCTTTTCTGAGTTTCTTTTTACTTTATATTTTTCTCTAGTAGAAAGATAAATGCTCAATGAACAAGACTGTTTTAACGTAATTTTCTTTCATTTTAATTTGCAGGGGTTTGTAAGATTGCAGTGGCTGTGTGTAATTTCTAAAACACAATAATTTGCATACATTAAGAAGGTATTTGTGTGCAGTATGTCATTACCTCTGTCTCCTGCAAAGCTTTTCTATATGAAAAGAGATTCTGATTCAGAATTGTGAAAAATGTCTATAAATACTGTAGCGAAATTAAATTAATAATACTTCGCAATTATTTCTTTTCTTGAAACATTAATCATTGGGTCTTGTTCAGAACTTGTTTAATTCTAAGTATAAGTGAAGACCCACTGGAGCCAGAAAATTTATCATAAATTGTAACTCCATTTAAGTGACAAGGAAACTAAGAACTGGAAAGTTTAAGAGACTTGCAGCAGTTTTTCAAATTTTGTCTCTGTTCAGAAAAATATTAACTTTTTAGAAGTCTTCAAACCTCATACCATGTTCTTTTTGTCACTAAAAGGAGCTACTGAGTATTGAACAGTTTTAAAGTCCTGCCAATGCCAAGTCTCCTAATGCAGAGCTATTGCATGTTCTGTGTGTGAACCTATTTTGTGCATATTCAGTTGCATAAAAAAAATAATGAAGCAAATTGCATTAATTAAAGGACTGATTACATCAAATAAGTGGTTGAAAGTAAATCAGAGATTTAGAAGGGAACAGGAATTATAGCCAATGGTATAGATATCCACTAGAATTCAAAAAAATTCTAGCAAAGTGTATTTGTATGTAGTTCACATCTCTGTATATGGTGTTTTCTGGCTTGGCTGGTGATGCTGCTGAGTTTAGTAGAGGACAGTTCTTTCATGTTGCTTTAATGCTGCAACCCCAAGATGAAGAGCAGTCCAGAGCAGCTTGTTATAACCATAGCAACACTTATCTTCATTGTGGCAGCTCAATTCTTTTGCCCTCCTTTTGAAAACAAAGATGTCTATACTGCCTGCAAATCATTTTTTTTAACCTGACTGATAAGAATTGTTCTCGATTTTCCAAATCAAATCTCTCTAATTCCTTATAAAATGACATTTCTGTCACAGTTCTACTGGAGATTTCTTGCCTGGCATACATCTCAAATTGTTTCTTATTTTGTTTCATGGATGCACCAGACTGATGGCTCAGAGCAATCCTGTGAGTCAAGGATTGCAGTTGGCTTCTTCCTCCTCCTGTTATTTTCAAAGAACTACTTTCAGGCTTTAATCATGTATGTTTATACTTATATCATTGTAGGCAGCATACAGGAATTATTAAATGAGGTTTTCTAGCATGTGTTAAACAGGTTGTCTGATTTCTCATGCCTCTTGGCTTGAAAAAAGAATTCTATAAAACCATATAATGCAGGGCCTTAGTCTATCTCTAACAGAGCTGGTTGCCTTGATTGAGTTACTCCATAGTTAGCCCCAGAAATGTTCCTTGGCCCCTTTGCTAAAGCATCTCAGCAGTTTCAGAGCCACAGTGCTGGGGTAACAATGGTAACAACAACACTTGCACTTGCTGGAGTCTCCTGCTCATGGCACAGGCTGGTTGGAATTTGTACTGCTTGGAATTTCTGCTTCTGCAGAAACAAGTAAACACTGAGGCAGATTAGAAAACAGACTTGCCCTTAGAATCTTAATAATTTCAAGTAACATCTTTGTTACTGCATTAGTCACATCCTTCACAGAGAAAAGGACTATGAAACCTACTGCAATTTCCAGACTGTCTCCTTCCAGATTTTGTTTAGTTCAAACCATTATACTATTGACTATGTTTGCTTAATCACTTTTCATTTGTGTTCTATTGTGTTTCCTTCCAATTTTTCACTCTGGTTCATCTCTAATTCTATTTCCTGACTTTCATGGTTGAACTCTTTCATCTCTCATTGCTCTGTTTCCATGAAATAACAGGTCTAGCACTTAGATTTGGTTTTGTACTTGTCATATCACAGAGTGGGATCTTCCCATTAATTACATTCACTCTTCTGAAATTTTAGTCTTTGTTTTGGTTTGAACAATTGTTTGACTTTTAGTTACTTAACAAAGCTTTGTACTTTTTTCATTCTCATCTTCTGGTATTTGCTATTGGAAAGAGCCTCTATACCATTGTACATCTTAGAGGAATGTGTATGAAGCCTTCAAGGTTTGATATTTCAGAAACCTCAGGGACACATCTCATTCCACTTCCCTTGCTCACCTTCAAAAAAAAACCCCAAAAGAGAGATTTTTCTGTATTATGCAATGGAAAATTAGATCAGCTAAAACTGTTGGCTTTAACCTTCATTAATTTAACATCTAGTTCATATCTGGTTTATGTGTTCCTGACTGTAACAAAGAGAGTAATACAAATTAGCTCCCTAATAAGCTCCCACATATTTAATTTTTTGGTATTTTGGCTAGAACTGTGCCAAAGATATAATTTTTATTTCATTTGCCTTTTTCAGCCTGTTTTTTATTACTCATTTCCTTAACATGGGAATTATCACCAATTATCACCAAGCTGGGGACTGAGACACTGCTAGAGCCATGTGCATACCAGGACTCATCCCTTTGCAGCAGAAAATCAGAGAAACAGACAAAAACCACAGCCCTTCACCTCATCCCCAAACTCAAATGTGTTTCCTGCCTGGAACATGCAAATAACTATTTTGGGTACAGCTCTGGGGCTGTACAGCTCTGGGGCTGTAAAGAGCAAGCCTAAGACTGAAATAGCTGTCATAGAGATTCTTGCTCATTAAGCTTTCTAAAATCCACCAGCACACCCAGACAGATCCTTGAAACTTTCCTACAGTTCAAGGCTACCTTCTATTTAAGCTTTTAGGGTCTCACCTGCCAGTTATCCCAAAAGTGAGAAGAGCTGTACCCTGGCTCTGTGGTACATGGTTAAAATAAAATAGAAAAGCCAGCTGTAGGCAAGGACTGGACTGAAAATCAACCCCATCACTTTGCAGACCCACTTGACTGCCTGACACTGCTCATCTCTAACACTGCCCATCACACACTCAAGTCAAGCACCCTCCTGTCACATGGCAGCAGCTGCCAAGGGCTTTGCACGTTCTCAGTGTTCCCAGATTTAGGTGGGAGACAGTGAAATATCTAAATATCTCCCACAGTCAGACATTTTAAACTCAGAAGAAAAAGAGATGCTCTGGAATATTAAATGTAGTCTGGTGGAAAAATACCTGACTCCTCTCTAAAGTGCTGTGCTGTTAAAGGAATGTGGAATAAACACCATTTTCTAGTTCTCTATGGGTAGATGGCCTCTATATAATTTCTTACACACTGCTCCATTAGTCAGCTCTGCTTTTTCTGGTTCCACCCCTCAGTGAGGAATTCTGCAGACTCCAGCTAATTGTTAAAAAAAATACAATCCTGAGAATTATTTCTAGATCATCACAACCGCCTGTCACTGTGAGTAAAGCCATTACCTGGAAGTACTTTTCATGGAACAAAGCAGTTCTCTGCCATTAGTATGGGCTTGTATGAGCATACAAATACAGTGAATTTTCTGGCAATATTCTTAAGGATGTTGCTCCAAAACTTGCACAGGGAACTTCTGCAGGAAAAAGAGCATCACTGCACTGTTCTCTGCCTACAAAATAATCAGATGCTATGGAGTACCTGAGTATGGATCACTTTGTGGGTATCAATTACAGGAAATTCTGCTGACACACCCCTCTGTCAAGATTTAATGGGATAGATTTGTCTATAAATATTGTGCTGATGTTTGTCACAAAGAAAATATAATTATTTCCAATGCCAAACACTCTCTTCTTTACCCATTCTCTCCTCTTTTCATGGATAGATAGATGGATAGATAGATAGACAGATGGATAGATAGATAGATAGATAGATAGATAGATAGATAGATAGATAGATGGATAGATAGATAGATGGATAGATAGATGGATGGATAGATAGATGGATGGATGGATAGATGGATGGATGGATAGATGGATAGATAGATGGGTGGATAGATAGATGGATAGATAGATAGACAGACAGATAGATTTACAGCCACAGATGACATCTTGCTACACATGGAACTCACGTGTCACCAGACTGTGAAGATAAATATATAAAGTACCAATAGGATGTAGCAGAATAATAAAAACTAAATTTTCTTTGTGGTGAAGAAAACAATAACATAAGGATGCATGTGGAGCTCACTTGAGATAAGAGACATTAGGTGTTACAGATAGAGCAGGAAGCCCTGTTCATACTGTTGAGTTTCTGTGCTATTTTTCTGAAACACAGGGAAATAAACAGTGGAGACACTGAGGTGACACATGAAAGTCTATCACAGCAGTGTTGCTGTGCCTCCTGGGATCACTCAGAGCTAGAACTCAGAGCTGGACTTGGAAAAGCAAGCTAGATTTATTATAGTAAAGAGATTGTCTAGGAAATCAATATTTATTTTTATCATGATATTATTATAACATGATCCTGAAAATATATATTACATGCCATCATGGGAAGGAAAAAATGGTTAATATGACTACTGAAAGAAGTAAGTGGTGTATTTGGTATTCATGGGCAGGATCAGTTCTGTCCTTAGGTTATATAAAATATTTACAGGACAGGAGTGTCTGAACTTCATTTTGAAGTTGCAATAAAGGATGCCAGTTCTACAGAGAACTCTGTTCTATGTGAAGAAACAAAAAAAATTAAAATCCTCAAATACAAAATTAGGTTTACTTTAGATAAAATTTTAAACACTACAATTCCTGAATTGTAGGACTTTGACTGGAATATATCCTTAACATGTACAAATTTCTCATGATTCTGCTGTCACGCAAGGCTGATTTGCCAGAAAATATTTTAAAATTTCTAAATTTAAAAATTAAAATTTAAAATAATATTTATAAAATACATATTGACTAAACATATTCTATTCTCATCCCTGTGCCACCCTTGGCAAACTCTAACAGCTCAAAACATCTTTTTACTCTGTGGAAAAACTTTAATGAAATGCATGTCCTATGACAGAGATATTCAGTATTGTTCAGAAGATTATCAGACCATTCCACATCCCACAAAAATTCATTAATTTTACTGATAAGCTGTAAGTAAACAGAACTCAAACTTAATTCTTTTGTTGAACCTGTATTTTATCACATTTTGTATTTTTCTCATTACCCTCTTTCTAATTGTTTCTAGTTTTTGACAAATCTTACCCGAAGTTCCGTATTTTAATTTTTTTAAGAACAAATTTTGTAGAAGCCCTTCATTTAGCAATTAAGTAGTTAAGTTTAGGGGTTAAAACTCTAAAGTTAAATGACAAATAATAAATTACAGCTCATTAGGTAATCCTGGTCCTGCAGTTGATATTTCTCAATGCATTTGCTGCTCTCTTTTCACAGCATGGTTACTCATGCTTTATTTTTATCATTTATTATTAACAAAGGACCATGTGTTCCTCAGTCTTCACAAAACAGCAAATGTTCCAGGTGTCTGCCCAGAAAAGCTCAGGATTTATGATCAAAAGGATGTGGATTCTTCTGCTTTGAAATGTTTTTGAATGTCACATCACAGAACAACCATCAGAAAAGTTCACAGACCATCCCAGCCCACTGCTGGTCAATAAGCCCAAGACACCACAGCCCTTATTTGTTACCATAAAGCCCTAATCCATTTCCTTTCCATGATTTCCATTCTTTCAGCACAGCAGAGCTGATGTTCCCATCACAATTTGGTTCCCCTCTCCAACATGAGTCTAGATGCTGATTTGTCCTTACAGCTGTTCACTGAAATCTGAATTGATAAAGGACTTGAAAAGTGACCACGACCCAAAGCTGCATTGCAGAGCATCACATCAAATTTCTTTGTTCTTTTAAGTGTAACTCACAGCACACACTGGATATGTGGCTTATTTAAATGATAGGTCTATAAATATAACTTATAGCTCTTTAGACTTGTTCATTCCATCCATGTCTGAGTGCCAGAGACATCTCATTAAAGTGCCTGATATGCCAATGAACATGATGAAGAATTGCATGAACATGCAGAATTGATTTTTTACCCTTCTTTTTACACTCGTTCGTGAACAGCTCATCCTGTGACAACAGAAATTAAATCCTTTACCAGCTTTCTAAACTATCTTGTTCTTTGTTTGAGCACTTCAGGTTTTAATAAGCTCGAATTTTGTAACTTCTGAGATGTGGAAAACCGAAGTACTTGAAGTTCTCAACATCAGAACAGACAAAGCAGGGGTAAATGCTGTTACAGCCACCATCATCTAGGATGAGATTCAGATCTGGCTCTTTCTTCTCAGACTGAGGAAAGTACCTGACAGAACTAGAGGAGCTTTCAGGTGTGCCAGCTTTTCTTGAATTAAATTTAAAGGCATATCAAGGCCCTCTGAGAAAGGGAGTTTCAAGTTTATAAAACGTGCAAGTATTACTAGCAAGAGGGAGAGGAAATCTCCCAGCCTTCCACATTTATTCTCAGATATGATGTAATTGTGCTCTTCTTTCTAGAGAAAGAATTGATCTTTCTAAAACATCTGGTTGTGAGTCTCAGGATATCTTTGTATCAGTTGTTCAGTTGCACAGCACTACATGAACCTCACCACTGACTTAGATAACCACATTATTGTATTTTATTTTCCCCATTTTTCTCCAAAAAGACCATATATATTCTCAGTGTCAGCTTTGCTTGGTGACCCCAGCAGGACATTATGGCACCTTATAGCAGAACCACTTGAAAACGTGAAATTTTGTAGTATGCTAATACAGTGAAGAACGCTAAAATATGGACAAGAAGAGAACAAGGAGGTCACCTATGAGAAGAAATTCACTTTGTGACAGTGTTATGGCTACAGAGGAAGTCCATGGCCACAGAGCAAAGTTGGAGGAAAAGTCTGTTCTGGAAATACAGTCTCATCTCAACTATATCCTTCCCTTTGTGACTAAGATTTTAAAACTCAAAGCTGATGGAGGAATAAATGCAGTTTACTTGATGTTGAAGCTAAAATTCAACATTTTTACTCCTTTGTTAAGTTCCTGACAAAACCAAGAAGTACTTTTGGTTTGAGGTTAGATGTATTTCTTCTGTCAGTCACTACAGTCACTAGGATTTGCATTTTTGGACAGACAAAACCAGAAACATTCCCCTCCATCTTAAGAGAGTTATAGGTCAGAAACCTATTATGCTAATCTCTTAAAAAAAAAAAAAAGGAAAAAATGTCTCAATAAATAACAATACTGATTAAACTTATCTCTACTCATGTTTTTAAAGGAAACAGTTAATCATCTTTTATTTCTATTAACAGCTTGGTTTCTACAGAAGGGTCAAGTGAGAATTGGTTGTAACTGTTGATTTCAGGAAGTGATTAAGTGATCACTCCCCAGCCTAAAGAAATTACTTCAGTCATACCTAAGATATTTAGGTATTTTGAGGCTTATATGAACACTCTTCTGACTTCCTTTCAAAAATGCAAGCCATATTTTGGGAACAATTTTGCTTCAATGACAAATGATTTTACATTTCAGAAAAAAGATGATTTCAAAACTGACATTGTCAGTACTTTGAAGTTTCTCCTCCAATTAATTTAACTTTCCTCTGAGAATCAGTACATTCCCCTCTCAAATGACGATGATGATAATCCATATTTCTAAAACTTCTAAAATGTTTTGCAGTGCTTAAGGGAAAAATGTTACAAAAATTGAAAGCATTTTTGCTATTTTAGTTAGAATAGAAGAGTGACACCTTGGTTGAACTGCAGTTCACACTTTAAAGAGATTACAGGTGGTTTTGTCATGTTATTTTGTAAATGTTTTTAGCTCTGAAATTATTTCATCTGCTACAAATGACACATATATAAAAGCATACCAAATGCACCGTGCCAACAGAGCTCCCAGAAACATTCACTTAGCTGGCCTCAGTTCTTCATATTTTTATCTGAAATTATACGGTTGTATTGGAAAGGAATAACTCATATGTTGCCTTTTGTCCTAAGAAAGTGCTATGAAAATGAACTTGTAAATTATATGTAGGAATCATGACTAAAGCTCCATGGCCTGACAGCTCCCAGTAACTGTTCAACAAGTTGGAGCAGAAATAAAGGAGAAGTAGGGGAGCTGAAGGAGTGCTGAGTGCTTCAGAAGGTGTGACAATTAAGGTGGGCAGAACATAATTTTTTAGCTGGAATTTAAGCAAGACAGCAGAGCCAACATGCCAGAAATGTAAGAAAACTGAGATGCAGTACAGTAGATATTTTGATCACTATTAACTCACTTCACAGTTCTTGTAGGGTGATAGCACAATCTGTTACCACGAGAAGAATTGTGAAACTTTAATTGTACACATTAAAGACTCTTTATCCATCATTGGAGTGAAGTCTTCAATATTATACAGACTAAGTGCATTTTCTGAATCCTTAACAGAAACACCACTTAGTTTCTGAACCAGAGTTTGCATAAGCAGTGCTTAAGCAGCGATTTCCTTGATCTGATTTATGAAGAGGCACTGAGACTGGAACATCAGTATTCCAGAATCAGCTGCTGGAAGGATTTTTAGCACATCAGAAAGAAACACCCTGTCACAAGGAGTAGATACACTCTAGGCAAGGCATCTTTAGCAAAAGGAAACAGCAGACAAGCACTAATACAGAAAAGAAAGCAAAAATTCAGATGAAATCGCTCCATACTTCAGAGAAGGCAAAGGGATTTGAGAGCTTCCAAAATAGAGAAAGACAAGACCCAAACTTTTCTCCAAGTTGCCTCCAATTATTCATTTGGTTACAGAGCAAAGCAGGATGATATGCAGTAATCCAAATAAAGTGAGTAAAGGGGAATGCATTAAAAAAATTAGGCTATTGTCTCCTCCTTGGACCTATCAAGTAGTTCTTTTGCCAAAAGTACAAATTCTCTCCATGCCCTCCAGCTTCCACTGCTCAGCAATGTTTTTGCTCTTAATCAGCCAGGCACTTCCCAAGTTAATTCTTCTGCCATGAGCTTGTCTAAACAAATCTCCCAGCACACACTGCATCTTCCTCCTTTTCTCATGAAACAGGGATCTCACATAATCCCTATTTTCTCCCTTGTATCTAAGCAAATGCATATGTCTACTACACATGATATCTTAATCACTAGTACCTTCTGAAGAAAAGTTTCAACATCTGCTGTATATTAATTACAGCATCTCAAGGGACACCAGCTGACTCTCACATTAGTTAGCAATCCTTTCCTATTAGGAATTCTTTGGAGGCCAAATCATTCCTCTGAACAATGCAACAACACAGCAGGTGAAATACTCTGATGCAGCAAAGCAGCACCAGACCTATTTGCCTTCCAACCCCTCGTGTAGGATTTACTTGCTAAGCCTACACCAGGGAAGGTAAATACCTCTCTGCAAAAAGATGAATTCCACTCCAAAAGAGGTGGAGTTGTTCTGTAAAGAGCAGGCTTTTGTCAGGTATAAATTATCACAACGCTGTTGTCATGGAGCTGTGAGAATTTATCCCTGATGAGGATCTGCTCCAGGATTTTCCAGCTTTTATTGCTGTGGATGTATTGTTGTAGTGAAAGGTTGTCTGTCATGGTGAAAGCAAGCACAACACAATGATTTGTTTTTATTTATAGTTATAGCTCTGTGGTTTCATATCTGTTAGTAATTGTTGGTTTATTTTTTCATGCTACTTTCTGAATCTAAAATCCCCCATTAAGATGAGCTGTCAGTAACAGCTTTTTTATCAGAGTTTATAACTCTCTGCTGGCCCTGGGACATGTGCAGCTAATGACATCCACACACCTCTGCCCCAGATTACAGCTGAGAAAGCAGCAGTAGGGAGGCTGTGCCAGTGACAAGTTTAAAGAGAAGCAGTGCTAGGAAAGTTTAAATTCCTGGTCTAAGCCCTCAGTTTCCATGACCAAGTAACATCCCTGACAAAGTGAGGAAGTGTTTCCTTTTGAAAATTATGAAAATTCATCTTTATTGAGAATCAAATATTCACTTTAAAAGTAAACAAAAAGTGAACAATTAAAACTCGTAACAACTGTACTGTAAAGCTTTAATTTTGTGCTTTATTCAGTTGCACAGCTGTGCAGAATCTCTCTTACATAGCTGGTTGTAATGAGAAGGGCTTATTTTTTGGGATTAGATTTACAAAAGCATCAAGAGATCTGTAAGTGCAAATCTCATGTTGTTCTCTGAGTCTTGTATTTTTCTATCAGTCATGTTTGCTTTGAAAATAACCTTGTCTTAGTCCAGTGGGGTTTTTATTCTGCTCTTCACAATCGGGGCAGGTAGTCAAACTGGCCCAAAGCCAAAGTAAAAAATATTTCCCCTGCATTGGAGCCTTATATTATCATATAGACATGAAAGAATTCCTAAAATAACACCGGTTTCCCCGACACTGACAAACTAGAAGGCAGCTTTCAAAGAATCAGTTTTTCAAAAGACAGACTTCAGAGCCCAGTGGTGCACTTTAATCACTCGTTTTACAGAGATATTTCTCACATAAGTGCAAGATGCAAATGCTTATTCTCACCCTATCTCAGCCTGTTAGACCTGATTGCTGCTGATGTACGCTCTTTAAACTATTTTAAAACCCAGAGTGAGCTTTTCATTCTCTCTTTGTCAAAGAATTCCAGTCAAATTTTGTCTGCTACCATCCACACATCCCAATATGTTAAGATACTATTTTGTTAGCAACTGAAAAAAAGATTAATTTTCCCCTCTCTGTAGTCAAAATGAATATCTCTCTTATGAATACACCTAGAACCATTAAAAAATGAGTCTGAAGCACAAGTTATTTGTGAATGACAGAAAACCCAAAAAAATGCAGGAGGATTTGTGGCAGATTAGTCTGACACCCTGAGTCTGACATTTACAAACTCCTGCTATTTAAAAGTTACTTCCTTGCTATTAATCCTGCCATTTTTGTAACAGCAGAAGAAAAGATGAACTGAAGCTGGTGTATTAGCATAAGTGGTGACCCAGCAGCTTTTCCCTTGGCAGGTGTCCCTCACAGCTCCCTCCACCAGCCTGTGCTGGAATCAAATAATGGGGATCTGTTCTCTTATCAGTGAGGTGATGTACACACTGCTCTGCATGGCTGCCTCTCTTGCTGTGAGCTGCTGTAAAATACAGAGATCCTTGTGCTGCCTCTCCGCATGACACCACATCAAACATAAAGAATACCAAATGACTTAAGGGGTGACACTGAATCACTCCGGAACTGGCCCAGCTGGACTGAAAAATTTCAGAGTGCTTCTCATATTCAAGCATCTGAGCAAAGACACAAGGATTTCAGAGCTGGTGAGACAGACACACGATCAGGATCCCACAAAAACAGATCCCAGAAGAGTCTTTCCTTTTAGGCAGTACACCTTTTCTGTCTGTCAGCAAAAAATTCCTGATCTGTGTGATGGGAACTGTTTAACCAACACAGATATTTCAGTTAACAAACAGACAAACAAAACCCAAAAAACCAAACAAACAAATAAAAAAGGAAAAAATAGAAAGATCCGTCATTAACAAAAAATATTGTTAGGGGTTGAAGTTGAACACGCATAATGAAAAAGGAGCATCTGAAACATGAACTTCGTGCTCAGCAGAGGAAAGTAATGACTTGGGAGCCAGTGCAGAAGAGGAAAGCCAAAAATTGTAATGAAAAAAGCTTTGATGGCTCCAAGGGAACTGAGGAAAGCACATTCTTCATCTGGTATGGAGTGCATGTGGGAGATCAGCCCTGGCTTCCAAGAAGAGCCTTCCCAGAGTGACATCAGCTGTCTAGAGGCCCCAGACTGAGGTTCAGCTTGGCCCTGGGTGGGGTTTCCACCCTGCTGCACTCACCCAGCTCAAAGTACAGCTTGAGAGCTGCTCCTGGGCAAGGTGCACAGGTGGGGAAAGAGCTCCCTTTAACCTCTCACACTGAGCATGGAAGCAGGACTCTCACACGTACAGGCATGTGTAAAAAACCATGTATTTAAGAAATTCCAGCCTTTCTCTTAATTAGTAGGAAGTTGTGTGGTATAGAGGGTAATACCCTAGGCTGGGAATCAGTAGGAACAGGTACTGTCCTGTCAGTGTCCCACTGGGTAGTCTCGAGTAAATCAGTTTAGAAATGATGAAAACAGATCATTGATCTAACAATGATCAATAACACAATGGTCAATAACACAATGATCAATAACACAACACAGTGTTCCCATACAACTACAGGTTCAGTCTAAATCAATTCTTACTTGAAGTAGAATATATTTTCCAGAAAAAATAAAACCCAAGGAATCTTGATTTTAAAAACTCCAAGCAGAGAACCCACAATGATCCTTTAAAAACAGTTTCAATGGTTTATTACCATCATTACAGAGATGTGCACATAGAGTCTACTTTTGCCTAACTTTACACCATTTTATTTCCTTATAACTGCTATGTAGAAGTTTTCCAGCCTCATATTCTGTGCCTTATATAGACACAGGCTGGGAAAAATTACCTCTGCTTAAACTAAATAGGTTCAAGCCCTTGAATATCTTGCTGTACAGAATGTCCAGTCCATTAATCATTCTCTAAGCCTCCACCAACTCTTTATTCCTTTCTGACACATGAATCTGTATCTTCACATGGACTCAGCTGTTGGTGAAGTTATCATATCACTACTGACACAGGGTAGCTCCATCATTACTGCTGGAAGGTTCTCTTTAGGCCTTTGGTGTCACAATAAAACCCTACATTCCCCCAATTATCTATCATGATCCCCCACATATTTTCCAGTTACTATTTCTCAGGTCAGTCATTCACCCTGCAAATATGATTTAGAATTGTAGATCCATATAATAGCCTGAGTTGGAAGGGATCCATAAAGATCATCAAAGTCCAATTCCTCGCCCTTCAGAAGTCAGGGGTTTACCTTCGGTTTTACTGAAGTGTATATGATTTATTAATCACTTCATACACTAAGTTTATTTCCAAAGTCCCAAAATTTATTTCATCTACATACATTTGCCATTAATTATTTTTAAAATAATTTCCCTGGCTTTAAAAGAAATGGGAAACAGAGCATGACCCAACAATCCCTAAGGGAGCCTATTAGATAATAATTCCCACTCTGCATATTAAAACTACCAGATAAGAAGTTTTAGGTCTTTTTAAGAAGTTGCCCAGTTGAATTTGCATTATTCTCATTTCTTAATCAAAGGTTGTGTGGTACCATGACAAATGCCCCAAGAAAGTCCATTACATCAGCACCAGAACATTCATCAAGCAAACCTCATACATCAGAAGAAAGTTATTGAGCTAGTCCAACAAGATATATTTTCCATAAACCAATAAGTACTGCCATATATTACATTATTCTTGATTATTTTGCTAATAATATCCCATATCAGTCTTCCATTATTTTGCCAGAGATTGGCACCAGGCTGAAAGGCCTGTAATTATGAAGACATCCCATTTAAAATTCTGGCACAGTATTTGCCTTCCCAGTGCTGTATCAATTAATAAAAACCAACATTAACAGTCCAGAGACATTCTTAAGCAGTTCCTTGAATACTCCCTGATGAATGTTTTTGGAACTGCTCATCAAACAATGTCTCAACTTTTTGAGTTACTTAACAATCTCCACAGTCAGTGATGGAATCTCCCAATCTCTCTGCCTGCACAAAATGCTGATAACAGCACTTACTCCCAAAATACCTGAAGAGCTGTGGTTTAAAGACAATTCTTAACACCCAGGTATTTGGGTTTTCTAACTCCTCTGCGTTGCAGCACCTCTCCAGTGAGTAAGACTATTCCTACTTCAATAAAAATATTTCTTTCTTTTATATTGAACAGGATCTGAGGAACAAAGTACTCTCATATCTTTTTCATGCTGCCTACCCTGAATTTATATGGCAACATTAAACCTTTTGCTGCCAGGAAGTCCCTTATGTCAGTAACCATGTGGAGTTGCTCTAAATGGATGCTCTGCTGAATCCAGTAATTTCTGAAGGTTTGTTAAATACAACAAACAGAAAAGCAGTTAATATAGTAAGAGGACTGTGTCTCATCTATATCAACAGCAATCACTATTGGGTAAAATCTAATTAAAGAGCCAAATTTTCACTCTGAGATCTGGAGAGAATTTTTACTCCAAAAAAAAGTTATCAGAAGAAAATACTTTCAAATCTTCCTTTTATTTCAGGGCCAGCATGTTTTAGGTACTAGTACAGCAGAAACATTTTTAGCAATACTCAACCATTTGAGCCAGACTTGCATGAGTTCTACAAGCAAGTTTTCTACCTAAGCAATTTTTTGTAATTTAGGGTAAATTTCTGTGCTTACATTCCACTCACTGAGGTAATGGCAATGCAGTACAGATAGACCAAAGCTAACCTGTAAATCACAGCCAGGCTGGATACTGTCCCCCATCCAGCACACACATCAGGGGCTTGGAGTAGATAAATACCTGCATACTTATGCAGCTTTTAAAACACATTTTGGAACTTCCATTGAGCTATATGAAACTAAAATACTATTGGTATCTGAAAAAAAGATAGATTTCAATTACCTAAGATGGTCAGGTCTAATGGGAAGCACAACAGACCTAACAGTAGTGATAGGAAAACACAGGCTTGAAAGTATTAAGGCAAGTCAGTTGTCTTCAGGATACTCCACCTGATCAAACTTGCCCTCAGATACTCTGAGCATAAATAGAAGCAATATCAGAAGCATCAAACAGAACTTATAAAGCAGTACAAACACAGTGCTTATCATTAAAAATAGGGCAAAAAGAGCTAGGAAGCTTATTTCTAGTTACAGCAGAAATATTGTAACTAAGAAATTATTTTAATACCTAGATGAAAATAAGGGGAGGAGTAATCAGTATGGCAGACTGATTTTTCTGTACAGCATTGCCACAGGTATTACAGGCAGGCAAAACACAGTGGGTATATTTAATAAGAACTTTACAATCTAGTCATAAAGAGGTGGGGAAAAAACATAGTCTAGAAAAATCCCACTTACATGATTGCTTAGCTTTACTCAGAAAACAGTTACTGATGATTCACTCCCAAAGTAGAGGGTTTTCCTGAGTGGTATTCCAGCATGTAATTCAGTATTTCAATGAGTGATTTGGCTAAAGGAATAGAAGGCATATTAGTTAAATTTGCAGGGAAGATAAACGTAGAAAAAGCTTAAGAGAATAGGACAAAGAGGTGCTCAAAATTTTAAAAATCTAGATGAAGGGGAGAAATGGTTTTGAAGAAGCAGCATACAAGTGGTTAAGTACAGCATCAAAATTCTGAAGCTAGGTAGGACTAATCAACCACAAAAGCACAGTGGCTAAGAAAATGATTCAGTAATATCACCAGAGGTAAGAGGATCATGAGCTTAACACTACTCAGCAGAACCCTGGTGTTGCAATACCACACAGAGAGATGTAGAAAGAGAAATACTTCATGTAACACACATGAAGAATTTCTTCTGGTACTTGTCCAGTTTGGGTCATCACTATAGGAAACCAGTCTAAGAGAAATAACAAAAAAGATGTTCAAGGTCTAGAAAACCCAACCTGTGTGACAAGGTTTAAAGAACTGGCACTGCTTATTCTTTTAGAAAAGAGAAAATTACAGAAAGATCCAATAATTTTCTTAAAATGTGTACAGAGCAACTACAAAAGAAAATGGAACATATCCTTCACATCAATTTTGTCTAAAGCAAATAGAACAAAGGGCATAAACTTCATCAATGCATATTTAAATAAGGTCAATAGTAAAACTCAAATAGTAGGATAGTTAAGAACTGGAGCTGATTATCTGTGGGGTTGTGGACTTTCCACATTTTAAGACTTTCAACAGGGGTTGCAGAATCAATCCCAATACATTTGTGCTACACTGCAGTCACAGCAACTGCAGGGCCTGGAGGTTCTAAATCTTCCATGAAACCTTTTCCTATTTGTCCTGGTTTAGCGCAAAATTTGGGAGGAAATTTTCAGTTCTGTGAGCAGGAATGTGGGGGAGCCAGTGCAGTCTCTGATAACACACTCTGCACTTCTTCTTTTGCCCCCCTTCACTCCTGGAATCAGTCTTAAAGTTGCAGAATTTAATATTCAACATCAACAGAACAGACGATTTGGGGATACAGGCATCGTACAGTCACCCCAAGACATTACTCCATAAATAAGGAATGCTTGGGTTACAAGTCTGCAGCACTTGTGCAGATGAAGCCCCTATCCATGCACTCTGTTTCAATGGAGTCAGTGAAAGGTCTGTGTTGACTTCAGCAGATGCACACCAAGGTCCAGATTCAGGAAAACTTAAGAGCAATGGCATGTAGCTTTCTTGAGCTCTGCAATCAGGTACCTGGTGAGAGTGGAAAGACATGCTTTCTCTTCTTTTCTTTGTCTACACTGGCAGATGATCCTGTCTGTATGAGGCATTTTTGTGTGGAGAACAGCATCACTACATATCCAAACCAGCTCCTCTGCAAACAAAGAAAAGCTCCTGTGCTAGGAGCTGACTGTGGATAAACAAGAGTAACTATGGTGCTGAGAAACACAGAGGGGTAAAGGCAGCACAGACCTCCTGGGAGGCAATTTCCTGTTCTTATGGTTTGATGATTTGATGGGGATGATGTGTTACTCCATGACCACGCTTGTATCCTCTCTCAGTGGCTGCACATTGCAGCACCAGCTCCTGCTGAGCTCATTACAAACAGGTAAAGGTGATCCCAGTGCACTCAGAGCTCACCTTTCCCAAGGAAGTCACAATTTCTCCACAGCACTTGTTTCAGATATGGGCAGGAGAGTATAGATTAAGTATAAACTAAACCATAAGAACTTTCACCTTCACGTGAGGAAGAATTTTGCATGGAGGATGCAGAGCACTGGGATGGGCTGCACGAGGAGGGCACTGAGTCTCCCTCTCTAGAGACATCCCAAACCCACCTGACATGTTCTTGTGTCACCTGCTCCAGGTGACCATGCCTTGGCAGAGGGTTGGAATGGATAACCTCCAGAAGTCCCTTCCAACCAGAAATATTCTGTGATCCTGTGAAGCAGTCACCCTGCTCCAACATGTGCCAGCAGTGCTGGCCAGGACAGAGCTGGGCTGCTCCCCCAGTGCCACTCACTGCACTCACCCTACACATCAAACTGGGGCAACAAGGGACATGCCACACAGAAACAGGGCCACAACAGCAGGAACTCCAACTGAAACAGGACTGGGAGGTTGTAATTATGCTGGTTACAATCTGTACTAATGTGATATTATTCTTCATTCTGCTGACAAGTTCTAGGCTGGTATTTACTAACAGATACAGAGCTACAGGTGAATAAAACTGGTGTGACTCCAACATAATGAAGAATTATACTGTTAGTATTCCACCCCCACTATTTACAATCTAATTGCCATTTGTTATTGTGGCTGGTGGTTTCTACATTGAGTTTTTTAATTAAACATTGTACATGCATCATTAGCAAAACTTTTAGCTTTTTAAAATTAATTTTGGATTGTGTCTTGTTCAAATTTATTATTCATTAAAGCATGTAAAGAATCTCAAAAACCTTCTTTATATGTATTCCCTAAACATATATAAACACATTAGCATAGGAAAGGAATGTGTAAATACACATAATATAATTAACACTTTCACTAATGTGTGGTTGTACCTTTCATACCTTATAACTGCCACTACAAAATGAAGTATAAAGTGTAATTAGAATCTGTCAGAACTAACAATATTACAAATCCTAATTGTATGTTATTGATAAAATTTAACACTATTAATATATTAATTTTGACAGTTTTTTGCAACCTCATTTGAGTCTAAGAATAAGCTAGGTTATTTTCAATAGTTAATTTTTAATCAGCTCCATGTTTTCACAAATTAGGCCAATTATTCTCAGTTAGCAGAAAATAGCATTAACGAAAATATTTTTTAATAATAATGTTTGTAAAGATCTATTTCTTAATAAAATATAGGCACTAGGCATAAATGAACCCAAAGAGTTTCCATGTATGCAAATTACTTATCTCCATGGCTACATGAGCTAATAGACTCATGTTTTATACAATGTATATGCACCAGAACATTAATCTATTATTGAACAAAGCAGCAAATCTGGGTCTTTATGACCAAACATGTGCTACTGTTGGATGCTGGCAACACAATCTGTTGTCACACATGAGAAAAACCAGAGATTCAGCGAGATCTGAGCAGTGCCCTTGAGTGATGGGTACAGAAACCTGCTGGGCATTCAGAGCACAAGTTCCCCAAAGTGGCCCCTCCAAGTCTCCAGTGCTACAACTCATCCCCCTCAATTTTCATTTAAAACTCTTCCATTGAACACTGTTGCACACAACACATCGAGGATATTTTCACTTTTCTACATGAAGTGTGCAGACCTGTTTATCAGTGCAAGATTTTCCTAACAAAAATTGTGACTTACCCTTGCCATGTGGTTTCTTGGCGTGGAAATCACAGACCCTGCCCTTCCAATCACTGTGTAAATGAAGAATGTTAGAATAAGTGTTCTTAACTTGATTCTATATAAATGGTCTTGTAGTTTCACAGTCAGTGATTTAAGAGTATTTTTTTTAAGTTTACAGGACGACATAAATACCAGTAAGGTCTAAAGGAATGAAATTTCTACCACCTCCCAGGGGTAGTTAAGTGTCAGGGTTTTGACAGTAACCAGGTAGCTGCCAGCTTCTCCAAAATCACCTCGTGCACTCTGTATTTCTGAGGATGCCTCTGCACTCCTATTACTGTCTTCAGGCTTCCTGATAGTCCCAACTGTCCCAGCAAAGTATTCAAATCCAAAATCTGAGCATATATTTGTAAAATAAAGGATTTTTATTTTACTTCCTTCAAAATTTCCCCTGGCAATTTAATATGAATTAAAATCTGTTGAGCCATATGGTGACTTTTCTTTTTCTTAACAAACATTATGGTTTTCAGATTTTCTACCATGACTTTTTCCATTTTTGCCATAATGAACAACAAAGCTTAGAGAGATCATAGCACACAGACATCACTGGTTCAAGTATTAATGCAGCCACACAGACAGACCAAAAGGGACCAGAAAAGAAAAATGTTTTCAAAGCATTTTAAGCAAGTGAACCCTGTGCAATTATCTATGCCCTGTAACAAACCAGATTTTCACATTCATCAACACTGCAGAGTCAGAGAAGACCATGGATCCCAGCACTCACCTGTTTCTAAGCTGTAAAGAACTTGCCTTCATATGTATGGTATAGAATTATACATTAATGCTTTCTGTGCCACCCAGCACCCCATTTTTTAAACTGCAGTATAACTGAGCAATAATGACCATGCATTGATTCCAGATTAGGACTAGATGGAGAGAGAAACAATCTCACTGAGGCTTCTTCTTGTGAAGAGCGAGAGCAAAGGCAGAGTTTACACCTGTGGAAGCAGAGCACTTGTGGGTGTGCCTTGGGCTGAAGCTATTTGAAGAACAGCTCCTCAAGCAGGAGCCCCTGGCAGCCCCTCTGTCCCTGCACACATCTCCCTCCATCTCTGCTCTGCACTGACTGCTGCTCTGCCAGCTTTCTCCCCAGCCAGCGCCAAGCGATTTAGCCCCTGCTAAGGAAAAAGGCAAAAGCTGGATCTATCTGGCTTTACTGGATCACTCAAATCCTGCCAAAATGTGACATCAATATGTCATTGCATCAACAAATTGTGCAATGAATGCACCTGCTTCAGATGCATTAGGAAAAATGCCTGTAACACACTTCACTATTAATCTCTAGCATTTGGATCGTGACAAATCCTACCAATGTTTGTCCCTCACTCACAAATAACATAGCATGAATAACCACTGCTAAATTCACAACTCTTCTACTATAAGTGTGATTTTCATACCCTGTTTGAAAGATTTAAATCACGATGCATATACTTAGATTTAGAAAAAGGAGATATTGCTACACACTCGCATTGACAAATTTCCTCCAGTTTTCCCCTTGAGAAAAACACAAGAGCCTAAGACTTAAAACAACAATAACAATAAAAAGAAACAGTAAGAAGAAGATATTTTCAAGTGCCTTAGAAACATTCAGCTATTGTAGAAAACCTGCACACTGAAACAGGAATGGACACTCTGGATCTACTGTAGTCAGTGTGAAAAATTGCACCTTCAAGATTACTAAAAGCTAAAGAGTCTAATAAATCTCAACAAACAGCAAAGGCATCAGGGCTACAAGTTTAAATAGGACTTGGTTTATAATCACCTAGATCTAAACTTATAAATTGAGCACAAACACAGCCAAATATTTACATCTGAAAAATCTGTTCTCCATATTTTGTATTTTAAGTGAAACCATGGTAATTCAAATCTGATATTTTCACCTATCTAAGTGCAGTCACCTTTTGTGAAGTTTCACAGTAATCGATGTCTAACATGCATGGACAATCCCAAAGACGTATTTTAAGCTCATCAGCTCTTAATTGAGGTTTTCAAAGCAGCTTAAGGGATTTAGACAAAAAAATATTCATTTCTTATTTTGTTTTATCACCAATACTAAACTCTTTGGCTGCTCTGAAAATCTGAGTGAGCTGGATATGTATTCACTGGATGTAAGAGAACTGTCACTTTTGCTATCTATCTAAAAGATAAAACTTGTAAGCCTAAGTGAAAAAAATAATTGGATAGATTTTGCTTATGCCATCACTGAAGACTTTATGAACTCATGTTCTGCAAAAACCCATTTTTTTAGCTGAATGGGAACACTTCAAAAAGGCTTTTTTTTAGTCAGCTGAAATGAGAGCTATGATGATACAAATGTGCTGGTTTCAGGAATAAGAAATCTATTTTGCATTGCTCTAGTACATGCTTAAGGTTAGGTTGCTCTGGTCTATCAAAAGCATCATAAAGTTTTGTGTAGTTTAATAGTGAAACTTGAGAGCTCAGAGCCAAGAAATTACACAATCTAGCAAATTCCAGGTGCTGGAGGTTTTCTGTGCTACTGAATATAGACACACTGGGTAGGACAAAAATTTACGATGAAATTGAAGCAGCTACTCCTTTTAGCAGACTGGGAGTTTCAGGTTTGAAGTGGCGAAGTAGAGAAAAAAGCTGGATCCAAGATGATGCAGGTGTCTCCTGCAGGATTTAGCCAGGCCTGTTGTGCCAGTTTACAAGGTCAGAATTTTGCACGTACGGGCCGCTGCCAGATTTTTGCCTATATAGCCGCGTCTTTGGCAAGCGCTGAAAAACGCTACTAAGCGATACTACCAAGCCAGAACAAGAGTCTCCTGATATTTTCTGGGAATCACAACAAATCACGTTCTCTCTTCACACGCAGAGCACAAGGTAGGGCCCGGCCCGATCGTTTTGCCGAAAGCCGGTTAATCGCGGCGCTCCGCGGGCAGGGATCGCTCCCGGGATGCGCCCGCGCCGGAGCCGCTCCCTGCGCGCCCTCCGCTCCCACTCGCGACCCGCGGGGGCTCCGTGCGCCACATCCAGCTTCTGCCGAGCCCTGGCTCCGGGACGCTTCGATTTTTGCTGCTATGCTTAGTAGGGCTTTTNCTCCGCCCCGCGGCTCTCCCCGCCCGGCCCGGCCGCCCCGCAGCCCTGCCCGGGTCCGCCCGCCTGCCCCGCACCCCCAGCAGCGGCTCCGGGCAGCGCCGGCACCGCCTCGCAGGGGGAAGCAGAGGCAGCGAGGCAAGAGGAGAGCGGCAAACAGCTCTGGGGTACTGACACCAGTACAGGAGCTGCCAGGACAAACGGAGCTTTAGCCAAAAATAGCTCGTTCAGGGTTAGGCTTTTGTTTTTTTTCTTTTTCCTT
>VWZS01004114.1:1797207-1957714 GCA_013397075.1 Rhabdornis inornatus | reverse complement strand
TTTTGTCTTTCTTGTAGTGGAGCCTGCAGAAGTGCCCCCCGCACAGCGCCCAGCCGAGCTGCCGGCCTGCGGGGCAGCGGAGCAGCCACGGCAGGATGTACCAGGGACACATGCAGGTACGCGGCAGCGCTCGGGGGGCTCGCAGCGGGCTCCGCTCCAACGCGGCTCCGGCAACTTTCGGTGGGTTGAGCGCAGGGGAGATGCCACCCTGGCACTGTGCAACAAGTGACCTGGTGCGGTGTGACCGTGGCACTCCAGCTCGGGGCCACCAAAGGGAGCGGCGTGCCCGGGGCTGGCGCTGCTCGGGGGGGGGAGGATGGCAAAGGGGTTCTGTCAACTTTGTAACTAGGTGAAGTTCTCTGTGTATTTCTCTATGTACGATGCCTGCTTGTTCAAACAGATTCAAGGGAGTATTCCAGGGCAGACATTGTTACGGCATGCTTTAAGTGACACATGTCTCCTGCCATCCTCTTGATGCATCTCTTCCTGTATGTCAAGTGAAGGGCAAACAATAAGGGAAAAAACAGAGCACTTGCTTTGCAAAATCTGCAAAGGTTTCACACCACACTCAAACTGTCGATTTGCTCAGTGTGTTGTGTTTAAAGGTGATGGATTTCTATTCTTCCCTCCCGACACGGGATGAGGATTGATTTTGCTAAGCCACGGAATGACTTTGTAGAACGAATTCAAACACATGGCGAAGAGACTTCAAGATTTTAGGCAGAAATCTTGTCTCATGATCTACTGATCTACATTGCCTTGGCAGAATACACTCCTCCCTGACAAAAACATCCTGCTGCCTTGGACCTGATGGCTTTAACCTTGACTCCCGCTCTCCTTCCCATGGCTCTTCCTTGGAAAGCCAAGTCTGTTTTGAAGGAGGAAGTATCAAAGTGGAGTAGAGGTTTACATTGACCTCCCAGATTCATTCCTTTGCTTTGGACCCAATCTGGCTTGGTGTTCAGTGCCAGGAAGGATCAAATGCTTCTGTCACACACAGTGGCACCAGCCTTGGTGTGGTGGTGTTAGCACTGAGGCTGTTCAGAGAGGAGCTGCGCTGACCACTTCTGTTTGTGACTCTGCACAGCATTTCAATACATGGAATGGTCATGGGATGGTCACTGGGGACACCATGGGATGGTCACTGGCAGTGCCAGAGGGGGGTTGTGCACAGTACAGATGAGTTAAGAGAGGGCTCTGATTCAGCACTGCCTTCCAGAACTGAATGACACCCGTTACTCTTTCATGTTTGTGTTATCTGGTCGCAGCAGTGGTAAATAATGTGTCATAAAACTGCTTGTAATAGGAGAGCAAACAGGTTTTAACAAGAGATGGAATCAACGGAGGGAGTATGCTTATTACCATTTATTTCTGATTATAAGGTTAAAACACAAAACTAATCCTATAAATAATGCTACTGCATGGGACATTGCCGAATAGGTATTTACGTCCTTAAGAAAGCAGAAGTTCTTTGCTGTGAGTTACATCTTGCAAGGTTTCAACAGACGTACAGCACTTTATAAAAAGGAAATCTAATGGAATCTTGAGGTCTCTCACAGCATTGTAAATTTTCTGAGTCATTAAAAGATTGAAATCAAACTTGCAATAGGAAATAAGGTCAAAACATGCAAATATGTTGTGACTGGTGTACTTTAATCTTTTTCTTTCAAAATACTTTCATTTTTCTAGCTCAAGTATAATTAAATTCTAACCAAATTCTCTTAAAAGGCTGGCTGAAGTAAAAATATTATTTCTGTTGAGTACACTTGTCATTTTTAAAAACAAAAGCCCACCTCAGTTCATCATCCAAACTTTTGAATATATTTTTGTCCTAACAGGAAGCATTAATGAGCTTCAGATAACATCTGCTAAGCCTAAAGCCTTAGGAGAGATTTTCATGTTTAGTGTATCCTTAATTAGAGCCTTTAAGTGAGTCAGGCAAAGACAATAAAAATCTAATTTCTTTGCAAGGAAGTGATCTACTGTAATGTTGATTAAACCACGTTGGAACATAAGCTAAGTTAGGATACAAATACATTATCAAACCTCACACTAAGAAAAAATGTCAGTGCATTTTAAGCATTAAAGGTCCTTTCTTACTATCCAAGACTTCTTCTAAAACTTTTACTAATTTAGGAAGAACTATTTGCAATTCCCTGTTAATCTAAAATAAGGTGAATCATAAACATTTTGGGTGGATTAAGTCAGACACATAAGTCAGCACCCTGGACTCCTAAGAAAAAATAATCTCGTTTTTAAAGCACTGAGCCTGTAATAGAACTTACACATCTTGAAGAGAAGGTGAGGTGTTTAACTGGGTAAACTACACTACCTGGGAACATCCAAGTGCAGAAGGATGGGCCAATATATAATGCTGGATCCTACACTCTAAAGCAATCGCTCTTCTGAAGTCATCGGGATCAAATGTAGGATCTGATTTATAATTCCAGTAATCATTTCCCTTTTTCTTACTCTTCTGTTCTCAGATATAAAAGTAAAATCTGCAGAATTAATTCCATAGTCCAGTTATTTTAAAAGATGTTTGCAGAGCCCATGTTTCACTAATAACCTGCTGTAACTGAGCTAATTCTTGGAATACTTCTAAAAGGGGAGAACCTTAACAACCGTAACAAGGTAATAAGCATAATTACAGAGATTGGGAATTTACCTATCTTGGAGAAGCATCAATCATTATCAGCTTCAGTTGGGAATTTCTGACTAAGCTCAGCAAATTTTGCAAGTGTAGATGAAATATACTTTGCATTTAAGATCTGCTGAAGTCCAGCACTAAAAGTACTTTACCACATTAGGCCATAATGAGTGTATCTCTTCTTGATTTTTTGTTTACAGTACAGATTAGGTTTGTTGGAGTTTTTTTTTCCCAAAAGCCAGAAAATCACTTTGTTTATTCCAAAGACCTAGGTTTAGATTTTCTTCTTACTGGTTTCTAAGTGAAGCCTCACAACACATGAACACTAGAGAAGTCCTAAGCTAGAATTCAAAGGCAGTTTGAAACATCTAAAAGGAAGGTGTGTCCTGCCTTCACATTTCCAGGTGCCTTGCTCTAGGATTTGCTTTTGTGATCACTTGTGCACCAGGTGCTTCCAGGTAAAACAGCAGGAGAGAAGTGAAGTGGCCTTCAACAGAGCCAGCACCACGAGCAGCAGTAGGATGCAGAGAAGTGCAGTGCCACGGGAGCTCTTTCAAAGCTGTCTCACCATCCTGATGAGTTTAAGCATTTGATTTCTGTGTGTTTGCTGACCACATAGAGCAGAGCAGGGACTGCCATGGGTCCTGAGGCACCAGCTGCCCCTCCTGGCCCCAGGGGTCAGGCTTCTGCATGAGAAAGAGAACTTCAGATGGGATGCACAGGTTGTTTGTCCACAAATGTGCAGCCTGTTATGTAAGGAGTCCTGTTTAATTCAGTAGATGTAGGCTCTGACAGGATGGAACCTGATGGATACAGGAGAACACCCTGGGATTCACAGATAAGAGACAAGTCAAAATGCTAAACTGTACAGGTGAAAGAGAGTATTTGTCTCTTAGGATAATGTGTGCAATCCTGTGTGTGCTGTTTTCTATCTTCAACAAAACAGTAGCAGACCAGATGGAAGCAGAACATAAACTGAGTTCAACCCCCAATCACTGCTCTAAAACTGCTGTCATTTAACAACCAACTATAAGATGTTTTAAAGTTTTTACAGTATATTATAGATCTGGTACCAGTCCTCCTGTTGATTTTTATGAAAGTTCTATAAATGAACAGGGGGCAAATTTCAGTCACAGAACGGGATTTGCACAGCTTTTGGCTTCCTATGAAATTCAAAATAAATGCTTTCAAAACTGTTTGCCCTGATGCTGTATTTAGTCAGCCTTCCCCAGCACAAATGCTTGAACAGAAGAAGTGCTTTGCCAAATGTTGGCATGGGATTTTATATATGGCAGTGTTATGTTTTGAGATGGCTTAATTTAGACAAAGCAGAAATCTTGACCACACAGAGGGGGTATCAGAGATCCTCTGGGACTTTTTTCCAGGAGCAGGCTTGTTAGTCACAGTGCCTTGGCCAGGTTCCAGATCAGATAGTTTGTCTCCTAAACTGTTAATTGCATAGGCAATCAGCTTCATGCCCTTAATTCTTGTGTTGTGATATTTAACATTGTACCATTGGCATTTCCTATTTACATGAAATGATCCATATTAATCATTGACATTCCATTACGATTTCAATTGTCAAACACACACTTCTATGATCGTAGTGGGTCCAAAAAAAATTAGTATGTGTGCATGACAATTCTTTCAAGATGGAACCTCAAGGGCTTCACATGTTTTAGTGGGTCTGAAAAGCGTTGCTAAATATTTTATAAAAGGCACTTTTGCACTGATTTCTCCAACATTTAAGACACAGCTAACTCACTGAGGAAAGGGAAGCAGACCAGTCTCAATATTAACTGCAACACCAAATCCCATTTTGGTTTACTTGGAAACATATTAAAAATAATAGAATAGTGTTGGTTACACTGCTACCTAAAATAAATAAACCCCAAGCTATTAAACAGTTATGAATAAAAAAAAAAAAGTAATGTGCATTTTTACATTAATAAAATGGCCCACAAAGAGTATGCACAATGTAAAATTGAATTCAATGCTAAATTGAATCTCTGCTCAGCTGTTAAAACCAGCATAAACTTAATAACTGTAAGCTACAAAATTTTAAAAATCTGGGCACATGGCTGGAATTCTAAGTGATCTTGAGTGGTGTCTATGAATCATAACTCCTTGCCTAGGTAAAATTACATTATGATAAACTGATAATATTTTATTATTAAAAGTTTTTTCTGAAAGTATTCACAATACTAGGGCAGTCTTTATGTTTTCCATTTTGCCTTGATATTTTCCAGTATTTCAGCAGCAGCTCTACCAAGTTTTTAACAGCAGATTGTGAACTGCTTGTAAATTGGAAAAAGGTAAAACTAATGAGCTCACTTTCACAGAATGAAGTTCATTCAAAGAAAGTAGATGATAAATTGCATTTGGCGAAGGCACAGACCAAAACTGTAAAAATTGTGAGCATTTGCAATGCTGGTAGAGAAAAGTGTTCCTTGAAGCTGTTGAGCAGTTTTACAAGAGCCTAGTAGAAAATCTTGCAAAGGCTCAGAAATTCTTGGCTCATGCTGTATTTTTACTGGATGTAAATTAGGAAGAACTTTTACTAACTAAGGATCCACCCTCTAGTCTGGAATTAAATTCATTCCAAACATAGGAAAAACAACTCTAGCGTAGTCCCTGTCATATATTAATATAAATGTTAGTCTAAACCCGGTACATAACCTTCACCAAAGAGGCACTGTTTACTCAAGAAACATGCTGTACTTGGTTTTTTTAATCTACCACTATTGTCACAATTTACTATGCAAAGGAGGGGCATAAAAAGTTGGGATAAAGTCCACCAGCTGTGTCAGGATGAACTCTCCAAATAGAACAAGGGGCATGAAAGGATGGAAAAAATAATTCATACAGAAATTTAGACTTTAAGAAATGCAGTCTCATAACTCGGCTTTAGAATATTTTGTAATTTATAATAATCTTGTTTCTAAGCAAGCTTTATAAAAAGGGCGTTGATGTACAAACCAAGTCGATTTAAAATCATCTATCCAGCTAATTTGCTACTCCTTTTGCAAATGCTGAAAATGAAAAAGATAAAAGCATTGAAATAGTACTTAGAATTAATCTACCCAGCACACAAAGTACGTCCTAGTTGTTTGTATCAAGAACATAATTTTGCACAGTCTGTTTCAGAAATAGGTGGTGCTGCAAAATTGAGAGAAACACTTGTCTTCCAAATCAGTGTCATGGCATGTAAACTAGGAGGTGACTTTCTGTAGTTTTGGATTTTCATCATTGTCGAATAATATTTCTAATAAAATGCCTAAGGATCATAAAGACCAAATTCAGCAAATTTTTCTGCCAGGTTAGAATTATTATGAACAGTCTAATATTTCATTGCTCATTGCTGTCAGGCTTTTGAAGTTCTGAGTCATTGGTACATGAGTTTTACTTCCAGTGGTTTATTTGCATATAAATAAAGAAAATTCTAAAATATCAAGTAAGTTAAATGAAACTCATTATAGGCAATGGAAAAAAAAAATCCATATCTCATCAGTTTACCCATGCCCAGAAATACAATCACAACCCAAAGTTTAATGTTAGCCCCTGAATGTGATTTTCCCAAAGTTTGCACAATTAGTCATGTATCAGCATTGCTGCAGTTCCTCTCAAAAAAAAACATTTTGTACCCAACTTCTATAGGTTGGCATGGTAGATGTAAGCATTTTGTTCTTCCTCTACTTCAACACTGCCTATCAGGACACTCAGATTTGCCACTGTTGCTCCTCTCAGTGTCCTGTTTGTTAATTTTCTCCTCCTTGCTGGGGTTTGAAGGCTTTCCTGGAATGTTGTGCCTCCTGCCACGCTGGTGCTGTGTTTTCCTTCCTGCAGCTTAGCCTGGCCATCACTGCTGCAGGCAGCAGGGGCTGAGCTCAGCAGCCCTTGGGCACAAAACAAAAGTGTGCCACAGCCAAGTTCTGCTCACTGCCATGAGTACAGGGGGGTGAACTGATGGTGCAAAATTTGGTCACCAGCAGAGCTTCACAAACTGTGTGAGGATTAGGAAGCAACAGGGGACTGCCACGAGAAGGGAAGTAGCCAGCTTTAAAAAAAAACAACTGAATTTTATCTACAATGTTTGCAGACCTGTGCCCATAAACTCACTTTTCTCATGTGCTTCTCTATTTTGGCAATCCCTACAGGAAAAGAGCCACACCAAAATCTTTGTGAGTTTCTCTGTAAAATGTGGAACACTCTCCTGCTTCATGTTCACTTGTCTTAGAGCAGTCTGACGTCTTCTGGTAACACGTTCATTTCATATCATTTCCTTTTTACACCTCTTATCCCAATATGGGTGTTGAATACAAGTTACCAACGCTTTTGGACAGCATTTTTCAATAAAATATGCATTTAGAACAAAATAACATCTATGAGTTTAGAACATCAAAAGCATGTGTGATAAGGAAAGTACTGTGCAATTAATTCAGACAAATTACCTTTCTTGATTACATTAAGACTTCATTTACTGTTATGAGATACATAAAAGAAATTCAGATGCTCTTGTCCACTGACATTTAAAAATGAGACCTTCAGAATTCTTTCGACATGTATTTCAATCATTTGGCTTTATAGACTTTAATAGTTTTCAAAAGCTGAGGAAACAAACTTTAAAATTTGCAAAATACCAACATTAGAGCCAGTTATATCTTAACCTTTCTATCAGTGAATCTAATTTGAAATTTCATTGTTGTAAAAAACAGAGAAATTTGTTTCCAAACCTTTTTCACATTAATTTTTGTCTTCCCAATGTTGTAAATTGCGTTCCAAAACTACAGTGTCAAGTAGTGAATACTTGATAGTATTCAAGGATAGGGCAGGAAAGCTGTCACAAAACACATTTTCAAATTCAGCATTTTCTGACTAGTAGGTGTATCAATAAAGGGTCCGGGAACTCTTATTCATTGTTAATTAAAATATGTTAGTAATCTGTCAGAGCCTCTTAAAATCTGAAAAAGAAAATCATATTTTAAACAAAAGAACAGATTTTTATTATTTATGCTAGGTAGAAGATGGCCTTAGTCCTCAGTATGGCCTTGGACACTGTTGTCATAGGAGTAATGACAGAAATGTGACAGAAATGATTAATTAAATAAAAAATACAGCTTGACATGTGTCTCATCAAAGTGACAGGTTATTTCTGCTGTCATTCATGGAAGTTTAACAAGGAATATAATTTTCCAGTTGCAGGTTTGAGATGTAGATTACATCTTTCATCTTTTGCTATTTGTTATCTAACACTCCTTTTAAGACCCAGGACAATTTTAAGAAGGCTTTGAGAAAGGAATACGAGACAGAATGTTAGATGAAAGAAAGGGGGGAAATTATGATGTACAACAGAGAAAACAATGCAAAAGTATAGAAACTAGGAAGTAAGTGAGTGCTGGTTTTATTCTGAACAGTTGATATTGCCACTCTACCCAATCCAGGTAATGTACACAACGTGACAAGTTCTGTATAGCCAGAAGGGATGCATAGGATTGCCTGAACCTGTGCAAACAAAAGAAACTGTAATAATTAGAAGACAGCTAGATACTACATGGAAATAGTGAAAGGACAATAATCAGTGTAGTACTCCCAAAAAAAGGATTACACGCTGTTCAGGAAAGACAGAAGGACAAAAGTGTTGGTTGTATTAAGAACCTGGACCCAAAGAAAATGAGCAAACATTTTTTAAGAAGTTTCACAACTAATATTTTCAATTGTCAAATTGTTGATGTTATGCCTTAAGCAGAGTATGGAGAGTACACAGGGAATGGAGTTCCTCATCGGCAGAAGGAAAAAGTACAGGTTGCCTAAAGTAAAGTTTATTTCGATCTTAGAAATGTATTAAAGTGTATTAAAACAATCATTGGAAGTTTTTTGGTAAAGGAAAATGAAAAATGGGGAGGAGAAACAAAACATACTCAAAGTGGCATCTGTATTACGGATAAGCTAATTTAGGGTGCAAAACCAAAATTTTTAAGAGGGTATGAATTCTTCAGCTATTACAAATGTGCTGTATTAAATTGGAGACTCGGTAGAAAATATGTTATAGTTTAGTTACAAATGTGAGCAGAACAACAGAAAATATACCAGATTTAAGATAAGGTGAGAAAAATGGTAAGACAACTAAGCCCAGATACCCATATGGCTATCTGTAATCTTCAAGGTTTTAGGGAGCAGACTTCAAGAAAAACTAAACAAACCTAGACAAAGGAAAAAAAGAAAAAATGCTATTTGAATTTATCAAGAAAACATAATGTCAGACTAACCCGGCAGCATTTTCTGTTATCATAACTGGGGTTTTAGGCAAGGGAGGTATAACTGACTTGATCTATGTGATCTTCGGTTAGCATTTGTTATGGCGTTACGAAAGAAATTATTATTGAAGCCAGAGAAAGTAAAGAATGGCAGTAAATCTGTAAAGAAGGCAGGAAACTCATTCATGGGGAAGTGAAAAATAGAGCTCTAAAGGAAGGACTGTCAGACTGAGGAAAGTTTAATGGTGAAGGTTTTTTTGGATCATTGTTGGAAATGTTTTTTTCTGATGTTTCATCCATAAAGATACCAGAAACAGGAAGATGGTGACTGCATTTGTTGATTACTCAGTGCTGGAAAACATTGTCAATACTGGGAAACATTCAGTACTGCTGAGCTTCAGTCACTTCAGTCACAGAGGGATCTTTCTGTACTTCAACAATAAAAATACAATTTCATTTAACACTACAGTATAGTGCTGGTCATCAATAAGAAAAAGCCTACCCTAAGCCATGGACTATCATTGAGAAATTACTGAGAAGAACAACTTGCACATACATAATGACTGTAAGTTGTCGATAAAATACATCCATAAAAAAGACAGATGCAGATCTAGTTTTAGAAGAGTTTTTTCCAGAACAGTCAGGAGAAAATCAGTGCCAGTTGACAATGCCAGTAGCAGATTTTGAGTTGAGAATCTTGTACAGAAGAGAGGCATGGAAACAGGTCCAAAGAAGGATGATCAAGGAGAAGGGAAAGTCTATCTTACAAGAAGAGACCAAAACATTTTGGCTTGTTTCATTGAGCAGAATGACAGCTCAGCAGGACCATAATCACAGCATGTAAATGTATCAGGGAGATAAACACCAGATATGGAAGAAACTAAATTAGCTAAGAACAAAACTGGCACAGAAACAAATGGATATTAACCAGCTGTGAATAAATTTAGGTTGGAAATTAGAAGAAAGTTTCTGATCATTAGAGCAATCAAGACTTCCAGTAGCCTTCCAACTGGAATAGTGGAAGCAAAAAAAACTAATTACTTTTAAGATGAAACACAGTCAGTTTCTGAGAGATCTGGTATGACATGCTGCCTATGAGATCAAAAGACTGAACCTCAATAACCCAGGAACAACATCCTTCCTTGTCTTCACAGAATCACAGAATGGTTCAGGTGGGAGTGGACCACAGTGAATCACCTGATCCTATTTCCAGCTCCAGCAGAGTCATCCAGAGCACATGGCACAGGATTGTGTCCAGATGGTTCTGGGGTATCTCCAGTGAGAGACACTCCACATGCTCTCTGGGCAATCTGTTCCAGTGTGCAGTCACTGCACAGGAAAGTTCTTTCTCATGTTCAGGTGGAACTTTCTGGGCATCATTTTCTGTCCATTGCCTTCTGTTTTATTGTTTGGCACCACCAAGAAGAGCCTGGTCCATCCTCTTGACCCCCTCCCTTTAGATATTTATACAAATAAACGAGGTCCCCTCTCAGTTGCCCCTTTGAAGTCCTCTTCAGAAGTCATTCAGAAAGTGCCTTCTCAAATTTCTGTGACTTCAGCAGAAACATACCCTGACTCTTATTCAGAAAGACCAAAATACTCAACTTCAAGAAGTCAAAGTCTTCCAGTTACAGCTGTGGAGGGCTTGACTGCCTTCACAGGTTCAGTAACCTGCTAAGAGACCCACACAGGCAGTGGCAAATTAGTGCCACTTTGCCAAGGACAAAACATCATTTTGAGTAGAGCTGAGCTCTAAAGTTTGAATATTCTCTCTGCCAGCTTTCTTATCAAGTCTCCCACTCAGCTGAACTCATGTTTTTGCTTCATCTAAAACCTTTGCAATCAGAGGAAATGTATTTCCCCCATGCAGCTAAACTCAATGGTTCATGTTGGAGACATTGAAGCCTTTCAACTCTCGTATTCATGTTCCTGCAAATGGGCACTGAGGGCTGGAAATCACCAGCTGTGTCAACATTGTGTAACAGGAAGCTTAAATGTATTTCAATAATAACCAAATTTGGTGTGCATGAGGATATAAACTAGAACCCATCAGAACCAGTAGGGATCTTTTCCCTGATGTTGGCTGAGCCAGCACTAAGCTCTTTTTCACCACTACCACTTTTCTCTCCTGAGCTTCAGAAAGAAATGCATTGGTTATTATTTAGAGCATGTGGTCTTAAATAAGAGAGCTCAGTTTTCTGTTTTGCAGTCCTAGTCAGGAAAAACTACCAAAATCACTTTGGACTGTTCTTTTGGAAGGGATCACAAAGCCACATCTTAGAGTCAGTGCTCCATCCCTGTACTGAGTCAGAAAATTATTTCTGGATTGATGCAGGCTCATAAAAGTACCTCAGGATCTGATTTCTGGAGTTCCTGTCCCATCTCATATCTGTGATTTGCATCCCACAGTATATCAAGGGGGACAGATGTCCCTGAACACTCCATCACAATCTGATATTATCATTACAGCCTTGCAGCTCTTGGTCATTATCAGTTCTGTGCTGTAGTGTACTGAGCATCACTGCTACTCAGGTCTTAGAATTTCAAGACTCACACCAGCAAAAGAGTTTCCAAATAGGTAAGACCACTGGTTACTGACTAGACAACAATATGCAAAAGCATACCACTAAATGTACTGAGCAGGGGAATAAGTATTTTTTCCTGCCATTAAGCAGAAAATGAATGTTTATGTACAAGGTGTTTTATAGATGTCAGAGAGAAAGCAAATTTCACTACCTTTTTCTCAAGTAGTTGCTAACAAATACCAGAAATAAAAATCTGAATAAGACTCCAAATAATTAACTCAGACTCATTAATCATCACATATATCAAAACTGTATATTCAGGTTCTACACATATGGATTCTGTGTATTTGCTAAGCATCAAGCAAGGCAATTTTATATGAATTTACAAGAAAGTATTTACTATTCCTTCATGCACACAAACATGCTTGAGTTCCATCCTGTGTCATTTGCAGAATTAGAGAGTAGATGTGGCCAACCAGACATAATAGACACAAGCTAGAGACCACAAATATCAAACCTGAATTTAGAAAATGGCTGAAACCTATGTACAAAGGTGTTCCCATATGTGCAAATACAAACACAGCATCAATAAGGTTTTTAGTGACTTTTATACAGCTCTTTTTACAAGGAAATAGAATTCTTGGCTTACACTAATACACAATAAACAACCACCATTATTTATCAGCTCTGATGTCTGCATGCTGCTTTCAATATATCATTGCCAACAGGCTGTCTTTGATTTCTGGTCTTTCTTGCTAAAACAACGGTTCTAAAAACTAAAATCCCATCTAGAATTTCAGACAAGAAGGTAGTTGCTATCAACTGCACATTCTTTTGGACAGCAGTCTGCAAGGAGTGCAGTAGAAACATTTCCTCTCATCTACAGGTAAAAACTTATATAACACATTCTGGTGTATGTTGTATTTTGAAACCATAGAGATGATGTCTGGACTATCACTCCCACTTCAGCTGACACTGAAATACACACAAATCAAAGAACTGCAAATACTTTACAAAATACTCTAAGTTACTGTCAAACTGTCAAAGACAGTTTTGTTTCTAAATTTCTGCTGGGTTTTTTTGGATTCTTTATAGCTGACACTTCTTGAAAAGGAACAGAATCACTGCTTAAGAATTCAACTGCTCTTGTGATTTGTTTCTCCTCAAATGATTTTCATAGAGGAAAAATAAATATATTACAGACATTACATTTAATTCTGCTGATTTATGTTTACAGGTTCTCACTATCTAAGAGGAGAAGCAGTTATTTAGTGTATCTGGTTACCATTTGTTTCTCTGCAGCTTTAGTTTTGTGCAGTCCATAGAATTTGTGTTTATTGACAGCAAAATAATTTCTGAAATATGGGAAGCATAGTATCCAGAAGAAATCCATTGCAGATTTCTGTCCTGCATCACTTTCTTATTAATACTCAGTACTGGCAGAGAACCATGGCAGCATGTATGTTAAAAGACACCATCCAGTTATGGAGAGTGCTTTTTAATTACTAAGGCTCTGTTTTATTCTTATGAAAATGAAAAATCTTCTTAAAAATAACTTTCATATTTGAATCCAAACACTTTGCCAGATTTCATTTAGAAATTGGAGTGTAACTGCATGGAGCATGATTCAGTGCCCTCCATAACTGAGTTAGTAGGGGAATTGGAAAATACATACTGATAATGCAATCCCAAATTCAAGAGGACTCTCTTCAAAACATGGAAACCTGGGCAAGTAAATCTAACTCTTCCTTCTGGGATATTGCTGGTAGGACATGGACAGAAGAATAATTAATGGGAGGGAAGAGAAGCAGATGGGTATCACAATAACAGAGAACTCTGAACAGGTAAGGAAAACTAAAAACAACAGAGGAGCTGTGTCCTTCCCAGTGCCAGCAGGGCACTGGGAAGGGAGGCAGGATGGCACAACTGAACCCCAGGCACAGGGGCTGAGGAAGAAAATCCCATTCTGAGCCAGGCTCAGCAGCTGAGCCAGGGGTCAGAGTTTTAGGAGAGGAGCTGGCTGAACACGTGTTTCAGCAGATAGCACAGGACCCCCCTGTGATTTTATCCATTGGTGCCATGAAACTACAACAAGGTTTTTTTGCACCACTGTGTCCCAGTCTAATCCCATCTATGTCTGGCTAATCAACTGTAATGCAATTCATTCAATGCTTTACCTCATAACTGTTGTGTACTCCAAATCCATAACAAAAGAAATAGATTCAATGGAAAAGCACTGTGAGACCACTCTTGAATTCCACAAATCAGTTTGCTGCACTGGGCTACACCAGCAGAGTCTTCAGGAACAAGCTGACCTTGCTGGATTTGCTGTTGCTTACAGTGGAAGATTATTCTGGTTTCTTCATTTTTCATATATAATGCAGAAAAAATTAAAATTTATTGTCTCTAGCATTTTTTCTAAAATAAGGTGATTTGGTTTCAGGGTGGCCTTCTAAGTCTAATAACACATAATATGATAATTATAAGAGGACAAGGAACAGACTGGTATTGAGCAATTGCAAAAAACCAATGCTGTACTGATCTAGATATTCAAAGTGGCTTTTCAAGATACAGAGCTCTTGACCGGTATGAAACGGAAGAATTCATGCAAAGCAGTAGGACCAGTTTGAATAACTCTGAGAAAAAGGGCATAAAGGGACTGTCAGAAACAACAGAGCACATTGGAGCATGGAAGGGATCTTAGCATGATAATTAGCACACATATCTACTGGAAACTTTGAAGATGATGATGATGATGAAAGAGTTAAAGGCCTCAGAAAGAGGCATTTTCTAGAGAATCAAGATATTTTAATCTCCATAACTACATTCAGAGGAAACACTTAAGTAGACACTGGAATTTAAGATTAATTCCTTTATATTACATGGGACACATCCTTGCCCATGTGATTTCCAGTTTATTAAAGTGTCAAAAAGCAGCTGTGAGAGGGGCCAGGCAGTTGACACACATGGCCCAGGTGCTGGAGCACTTCTATGGGAGAAGGAATATGCCAAAGGTGTCCTGATTATCACTGTGGTCCCCAGCTGCTTTAACAGCTGGTGTAAAACTCAGCCTGCCCCATGGGCAGACGATGTGTGCATTCACTTCACCTTCTTTTCGCAAGCTGTGTTAGGAATGACAGTTTCAAGAAAACCTGCTATTAAAGACCACAGTTTTTGCTCTAAGTTGCTCTCAGTTCTGAACACAGTTCTTTGTCATTAGACTGTGTGAGCTGTAGGCCACTGCTTGTAGAATCCCAGACCAGTTCTCTAGGGAGCATCCCCAATCTCTCAAAAAAGGTAATAAGGAAGAATGTGATACTTGGACTTCAATTCCCTAGGGAGTCTTGTTCAGGAGGAGAAAGGGGTCCTGAGTTCTTTTTTCCTCAGGCTGTACTGCCTTTGGAGCTATTACTACTAATGATACCAAAAATTATCTATAGTGGATCTTAGAGATGGAAAATAGAATCAAATCAAATCAAAGTGGAGTAGATCACTGCAAGCTGCTGAGACTTGAGACTATGCCCCACCCTGACATCTGCACAGTCCCTTTTAGTTCAAGGGAAGACACAGATGTAATTAGAAGAGAACCTGATGGAAGATATTAGTAGTAAAAGCTACTAAAATAAAATAAAATAATGTCATGGATTAATATTGAGAAGCTATTTAGGAATAAAGGATTTTTTTTTACATAAAATGCTGAAACCAAGAAACCATTAAATCCAATCATTTTAAGAGAAAGCTACATCGCTTTTTTAGGAAAAAAAGAATGAGCAGGGGGCACTGCTGCTGGCTAGGTGTTTGTTAATTTTTCATGTGAATTTATTGCATATGTAAGTGATTGAATTAGTAGCACTGACAGGAACCCAGGCACAGTAAAAGCTTCCTGCTACTGACACAGCAGTGCTCAGGCTGTGCACTCCTGACCATTAGCAGTCCTGCTGAGGAGCCCCAGCCTGGCTCCCAGCTCAGGCTGCAGAGCTCCTGGAACGGGACCGAGCGCGGCGCCCTCCGGAACCAGGGCCAGCATGAGACCACTGCACTCCTGTACACTAATGACCTCATTTGGGCTCTGATGCCAGGCTCCAGGCAAGAAAGTCCAGTGCAAGCTAATATGCTACCAAAATACTGCAAGGTAAGTTTGGGGGGGAAAAAACTGCTAAGAGGATTTTGTGTTTTCTGGTGAAGAGGCTAAATGCAAAAGGAAGACAGAAACGGGCAGCTTGCAGGAGAGACTGTAAGGTGCAGCAATCAGAATGTTTTCTCACCTTTGAAAAAAGAGGGTCATTTCCAAACACTCAGAGGCTGAGCAGCGAGATCTGGATCTCCTGTCACCGAGCAGTAGCTTGCTTCAGAACAGCGAGGCTTTGAGAGCAAACTAGGGGAATATAAATTGCATATATAATACTTTAAGCATGCGAGTGTGGTGCCAAATATTACCATCTAAAAGGAATGTAGGTATCATGGCTGCTGTGAAGTCCTTAGGGAGGCTCCTAACCTTTTGGGAACCCTTTCCTCCTCCCCTGCAACGTATTAACCTTTTGACCACATCTGTGCTTAGATGTACATAAGAAAATGGAACATGCAGACAGATCCAGTTGGGGAGCGGTAGGAACAAAACATCAGGGATGCAGGATGTTGTGTGAATTCTGTACCAAAACCTCATAGCCAAGAATAGATACAGAGCTTTAAAAAAAAGGCATTTCTGATGTATTATGAATGTGCAGATGAGCAGCGATGGAAAAACATTTCATCGCTGTCCTACAAACTATATTCCTGTAGCATCAGATTGTGACAACTTAAAAGAATGAAAATGAGCTTTTTGTATGAGTAGCACTGCTGGATTTAATGGTGCTGCTAATGGAGTAAGATTTTTCTTGGAGTAAGGGTGCCATAAACCAGCCCTCAGCCACCACTTCCTGTTTACTTGTGGTTTATTCTCTAGAGCAAACCTGAGTTTCTCTCACTGCAAATTTTTGCTTGTTAAAAAAAAAAAATCTTGCTTAGTATTTTCCTTTTCATACCATTCATCCTCATGGAGGGTTTTCTTTTCTAGTCAATCATTTGACATGTATAATGAATTAATTAACTGTTCTTTGATTAGAGTCGTACTCTCCTCTACTCTGCTGAGAGGTAGTGCTTCACTTAACATGTTCTTTTTCAGTAGGTCTAGACAGCCTCTTCTAAAATTTCATTTAGATATCATTTGTAATTCATTTGAACAATTCTAGTCACTTAGTAAAGTTGCTTCAATACTTTCCTTTTTATTGAAAGTAATTTCATTGCTGCAAGCAAGGTATTTTATTTTATGATTTTCCATATGGTTGGTCCCAAAGGAGAAAGGAGAAAACACAAAAGAGTTCCAAATTAAATTCTTATCCAATCTAACAACAGCTGTAAGGGAAATGAAGACATATTAGCTACTCTAGAACCTCAGCCTCCTGCAAAAATGAAAAGTGAAGCTGGTCATCGAGAAATGTTTACTAGTTTAGGTTTTCACCTATATGCAAATGTATAGTGGGCAGCTGGAGACAAAAGTAGGCAGAAGCTCCCATTGAACTTCAACATTGTACCAATGAAAAGACTATAAATGAACATACACTGAGGTGCACAACCGACAGCAATACTAGCAAATGTTTTTGACGTTTGGACCACACTTGAAGTAACAAAAACATTTGTGTTCTAACACCTTGACTGATTTTGAGGCTAGAAGGATCCATTGATTGACCTTTCATATGAAGTGTAACACAATACAGACTGATGGACTTCACACACTTGACACAATTGATCTTCAAGATCATCTTTTGAATGGGAACAGGACATACTCTGGAAAAGCATTTATTTTAAGCTTAAAGGTTTAAGTGATGGGGAATCTACTATCACTTGCTCAAGATACTGCTGCAGTGATTCTCCAGACTGTTCAAAGTATTCTTAGCATCAACAAAATATTTTGTTTGTACACACACAAAATACATTAGAAAGTACCTTAGAGTAATATAATAAAGCAGATAATATTTTTAGAATTCTCAGGTAAGCTATATTTTAATGAAAAGCCTTGAAATTACATTTATAGCCATGAAGCATGCTGCTAACTCAGGAGCTGTGTAAATAAGCACACTAAAGAATCAGAAGTGCCTTCTTGTTCCCAACTCAGTTTTCCAGTTCACTTAGAGTGGACAAAAGTGGCATTTGGAGGAGTTGGAGGAAAAGCCCTCAGGGCATCATCAGCCTCTTGCTGTACACAGCACAAAATGATCTTACAGTGTAAAAGTGTCCATTGCCTCTGAAGGAACCAGGATTTCACCCCTGGTCTTGTGGGAGGGAATTCTGATCAACTATTAGGAAACTATTTGGTCACGTAACAGGAGGGCTGCTCTGCAGAGAAAATTTAAAATCTATTCACATGTAGCAGGAATGTTTATTACAGTAGGCAAAATGTAATCTTACCTCCTCTGAGGTAGTTTGATCATCCATCCATTTTAGCATTTTCTCAGAAAGTTCCTGGCCATGAGAGTTTCTACAGTCCAGTTAACACAACAGGGAGTGACAGTCTCTAAGCCTGGAAACAATTCTCACTACCAGTGATGTGGACAAGGCTACAGATAAGAAACTCCTCTCTTATACATGGAATGGTAGTAAGGTTATCCAACCAGTTGCAAAACTTGGAAGAACCATTTCTACCCACACTAAGAATGGAAGCAAAAGACAAGGGAGTTTGTACTTGTCAGTGAAAGAAATAGGTTAGCATGTGTCCTGATTTGGGAAGAAAAATAATCAATATTTAAAGACACTGAACAGACTACAGTTGGAGAGAATCCTCTCTGCAGGAGAATGTTAGAAGCCAAGAAAAGACCAGAGGGAGGATGAAAGAGGAAATTGCACTGTGCTGGTAAATCAAGGTAATGATAAACACAGGTCAGAATAGCACAGGTCAGTGGAAATTACATTCAATATCAACCACCACCCCTGCTTTGTTTATGATAACCAAGCCAATACTCCCAGCACTTAAAACAATATTTCATGCTTTCCAGTTGTGTTCTCTGGATTAATTTCTATCCTGTTAACTCCATGAAGACACCAATTTCTTGGGTTAATTCCCTTCTCATTTCTTGGCATAAATAGTAGTAATTTCTGTGAAACTAATACCAAAATGAAGTGCACTGATTGGGAAATGTTTTGTGTACATATAAAACAGAAACAGAGTGACCTTGCCTGAAAAGTACATTACTGAATGCTTGAATATTTATCTGGACTAATCAGCTAGGAAATCCTGCATTTCAGAAGCTTATATATTTCAGACAGTAAGATATTTATTTCCTTTCACAGAAATTATTCAGTATCATTAATTCAGACTGATATACATCTACCATATATTTTTAATGCTGGTTCAGGACTTAAGGGATATTTTTATTACATCTTCATGACAATACAAAGGCAAAAAAAAATCCCTCTTCAGAGACTCAGTAGATGAATCCACTTGTTTATGAAGCAAAGCCTACTTGTTTTATTTAGAACAGACTCAGCAGACCTTAGTGCAATGAATCTCTGCCTGGATGCTGTCAGCCTGACTTAGCTAAAGCCACGCCTTATCTTGAATTTCAAACATTTTGACCAACAACTTTTTATTCTCTCAAGTACTTTATTTGTATTTATCCAGCAGCAAAAGTTGATGCTTAATAATTCACCTACAAGACCTGCACCTTTCCCTTGCAGCTGTATTTACTCAAAACAAAGCTATTCAAATGAGGCTTAATCAAGACACATCATTCTGCTCACTGTGTGAGCAAATCCACTCGGATCCCTCAGCTGGGAATGCCAGCAGTGAAGCTCCAGACAAGAATTCTGGCCAGTTCACTGTCAGGGCAGGCTGGATCCTTTGGGATGTGGCATTAATGTCCCATTTAGCTGATTTAAGATTTACCTGGGTCCCCGAAGTACTCGGCAGAGATGTTGTTCCTTCCGTGCCTGTTGAGCCATTGTTGGAAGCTGATGGAGGAGCTCTTTAATGCTTGACCCTTTGCTGTGGCAGCACAGCTGTTCCCAGAGTGTCCCACTGGGCACAGGGTAGATCAGTGAGTGTCCTGCCCTGTGACCAGCTCCAACTGGGGGTCACAGGAACAGTTCCACATGGAGAACAGTGTCAGTCCTTACCTGGAAATTCCCAGGGAAAGATAATCTCTTTGTAAAGCTTACTTTGTTACAATTAGGGGTGAAATTGCAGTTTAAAAATAGTGGAAGTGGAATGGCAAGATGATAAAATAAAAGCTTTATCAATAGCTACTGAGTGCCAGGTGTTTTGCTTAAGGGAGGCTTGTCTCCTACATGCTATCCATCAGTGTTATTTAAATAACATTTTGACAGCTCAGCATTCCAGGTTATACTGAAGAGTTTTCACAGAAACTGAATGGGAAATGTTAATAACCCAGACAGCCTGTGAGGTATTTGTGATTCCCAGTATGTCAGACTTATTGGATTCTGCCAGGCTGCCCTGTGTAACTTGGTCAGATCTAACTGTTCCTGGCTGTGTGCAAGTTAACAAAACACAGATACTCTTAAAAATCACTTTACTGAGCAATAGTACATGTTCTTTTAAATACTCATACTCCACTTTCACTCTATCACCTCCCACAAAAAACAGTGTCTAGAGTGCTTTCTGTATGGGGTGGCTGTGAGCTGGAGTTAATTCAGTGCCTGAGACTTACCAATACATCAAACAGTGACAACGCAGTGGAAAGAAATAACAAATTTCCAATGGCTCCAACAAAATAGCTTGAAGACCCTGCCATGAGACATGACCTTTTTATCTTTTCACTTGAAGCTGGGGATCCTGTATATATTGTGCTCTAAGCACTAAGGAAAAATTAGAATGGGCAGATGCCAGAAGGAATAGAACCATTTTTTTCAAACATGCCAACACTGAGCAGTGAATTCTCTTTGCCAATCTGCAGCTGGGGGAACTTTCTGGTCCTTGGCATCGATCTGGCATCAAGCTCATGGCAGTGAGTGGGCAAGGCCACAACTGCTGCAGTTCACACTGCAGAGGCTGCACCCTTTCGAAACTTCCTAAAATAAATCCCTATACATTTTATCAGTACAGCAATCTGAAGTGCAAGTGTCTTGAAAGATTTCTCACTTTATCTAAAATATGAAATGCATTTAAAGAATAAAGTTTTCGTGTAGAACTGGGAAGATAATGTGAGCCTTGTGGGAAATAAAGCTATTTGTGTAAGGAGCCTTTTCCAACCTGGGTACTTTTGAACATACTCAGGTCTATAGCCATAGTTACTTGGAAAATGTGACTTTAACTTTGTGACTAATCTCCAATTGTAGATTTAAGAATGAACTAGAGTAATTAATCAAAGTCTGTTTTCACATGAAGTTTAGATCATTTGTATATAGAAGAAGTAAAGAAGTTTTCTAAATAGGCAACCTGTATGACTAATGCTTCAGGCAGATAAATGCAGGATTAAACAGAACCATTTGGAAGGTCACAGAAAGAGACTGCAAAAAACTTTCCATTCTCCCTTCCTACCAGACCTATAATGGAAAAATATTTTGTGTTATGAAAATTTGTAGGACTGTTATCTCTAGATAATAAGAGTACTCTTGTCCCCAGAAAATCAATAGCTGTATCTTCACTAGAGGTAATCACTAAGGCTAAAATTCTAAGTGCATTTTGGAAAAGCAAGATTTTATTTATATATGTACGTATTTATACATATCATATATAAATATAATTAAAAGAGATCTATGATATCGATCCAAAACTACCAGCAAACACCAGAGTATCATCTCCAAAACAATTCTAAAAATTCTTCTTCTCTGTGTATGGACTTTAGTATTATTCTTATTAACCTTCCTGTCTTGAACACGAACTTTTAGTGTCATGCTGGAAGTTACCCTGTGCAGACCACAGAGTTAGCAAATCAACAGTAAATCAACATCTCACACCAATATTTATTGGTGTGTTGTCAGCTTGGCATACACCAGAGATCTTTTATTGGGATCCCAAGGTGTTTGAAGAGTGAGTCTCACTGGACACAAGGTTCACTGTGCCTGTAAATACAGTCCCCTGAAGTTCTCTGTGCCTTAGTTCCTCTCTTTATGAAAACACCTCAGGGACTGTACCAACCCATCTGAGAGAGATCAGTCATGTGGTTAAATTCACTGATGCCTGTCAAGTTCTTCTCTTAGATCCTTCGATATAATCTGAAATAATATCTCGAAATAGTGGGAATTGTTAGCTACTACAATATAGCAAGTTATTTAGTTTTTAAGGCATAAAACAGGAAATACTAAATCCTGTACTATTAAAAATTATTCTGTACATCCATAGCGGCAGTCCAAGATACATATACATAAAAAAAAATACTAAAAAAAAATCTATTGTTTCAGTACATCCAGAGGGTTATGTGGGAAAATAGCAGCTCAATCTGTTAAGAAACAGCTCACATCAGCACTTTCTGCAGTGTGACCCAGCTACTTCATCTTAGTGAGCTTCAGCCTGTTTCTCTGGCTGGCAGTAGCGAGCAAAGAGATACTGAGAGAGAAAAACAAAATGAAAGTTGGGGAGACATTAGCTTGAGAAAGCTGCAGAGGGAATGCCTTTAACTCCATTACTCCCAGGTTTGCAGGCACTCACCAGTGAACTGCAGAGGCTTGCTTGTTTTCCACACATACATGCAAAGAAAATTAAAATCACCCAAGATTTAGTGTCTTTTGAAAAATACATGGGGAGCTTCAAGCTACATCGTACCTTATAAGAAAATTATTGCAAAATTTCACCATGGCTGATAGATTTGTAGACATATGGCCTCTATACACTACCCTTGGTCTCCTATGTTGTTTGGGGACTCAGGCCCTTGGATCAGGAAAAGAAAGCCCTCACTGGGTTTGTTGGTCTGTGGGTATGTTATAGATATGAGTTTTTGGTGCCTTTAATTCTTCATTTTTACCAGTATCACCATAATGACTTAGAAAAAATGAACAAATACTCACTAAATATACACAGCTTCTCATTCCTACACAGGCAGAGAAGGGCAGGTGTGACAGGGGCCAAAGAGATCTGCCTTAAAATGCTGACAGGAGTAAGGAGTGAGTGGCAGAGGGGGATCCCAGGTGTGGGTAGAGGCTGCTGTGCAATCACCAGGGTCACTGAGGTGCTGCAGAGACAAGTGTTGTACCTGCTCCCCTTCTTACGCTTGTGAGTGAGGCTTTATCAGTAGAGTGTCCTAAACAATTCTCACTTATTTCCAGAATGTCATTGGAAATCAGGTCAGTAGTTTTATCTCCATCTTGTAGATGGTAAAAGCTACAGAAGGAAGTCACTTTTCAGTTCTACACAGCAGACTGAGAGGTAAAACACATCAGAACTTGTATACCTAAATGTCAGTACCTAAATTAGCTCCCTAGGTGCCTTGGAAATCAGCAGGCTTCCTGTGAGAGCAAATGCAGAATATTCCCCTTACTGCATCAGTGAAGTGCCTGTTGCTGGATTGTACAAACATCCACTGACTCCACAATCCCACTCAATAATGCTGCCTTTATCCTTCGGTCAGTTCCTTCCCTCTTCCAAAAGCCAGTGCCTGAAGGAAACATGGCATTTGCAATTCCAGAAAGCCCATGCCATGTGTGAATGAGTCTGATCTACAGAGAATTCTAGCAGTCCCCCATGAGGAAACTGTCTGACTGACAAATTCATGCTTTTGGAACACAAACCAGTTTGTGGTCAGCAATGTAATCAAATTTACAAGCTACATTTTCCATTGCAAATCTTAACATTGCTGCCTCCTCATTCTGATGCTCCAGTATACTGCATTTGTACCATAAATCGTTCTGAAACACATTATCTGTCTGCTTTAAAAGTGTTTCAAAAACACCAAGTCATGGAGAGCAGTCCTGAGCTATGAGCAGAGAAAGCAGCATAACATGCAGCATTTTTCCACCTCTGAGGTTTAGGAAGCAGTTATTTTAAAGTAGCCTCAAAGAGCTTTCAAGATTCATTTTTCAAAATCTAGCTTCTTTTTAAAATAATAGCTCATACATGGATAACAACCTCCAGGCAGTAATCCTGAGCACAAAGTCTGAGAAATTAAACTAAATGCTGTTACCCTACAGGTTTTATTTATACTGGTAAAAGGTCAGAGAAAGGGCCTGAACACTGGACTGTAATAATCTCTGTTAGGCTGCCATAATGGTCCCAGACAGGCTTTCACCCTGTGTTAGCTTGCAGTTTTCCAACAGTTCCCAGGCAGGATGCAGAAGGTGGCAGAGGACAGTGACCACTTCCAGTGGCAGTGGCACAAACCAAAGAGTGAGACTCCAGTTCCTCAGTTGAGCCCAAGACTGTGTTCAGGATACATCTTTCAGAAAGCCAAGCAATCTTGACAGAAACAAGAGACAGACAAGTCTGCATTCCTCAGTGCATTATCAGGTAAACAGGGCGCATCATCCCCTTCAAATGCACAAGGTTGGGGTGTTTTTAGCACTGTTACCTGCTTTGTCTAATTGTTTATTCCTAATTGTATAACCCAGCACTAACTTCATGGTAATGACAACTTTGGAAAAAGCTTTTCATACCTGAGAGAGAGAGAAGGTATTTTGCTTTAAAATCTCTAAACTGAAAATGTACTCATAGAAATTATAGCATGCCCATTATGCAAAAATATGCAGAATTATGTGAAAACAAGCAGTCAGCAGAGGGCAGGTAGACTGTGCTGATGTCTCTGGGTGATATGTATGTTTTGCTGTCTTAGCCATTCTCAGCAGTTTCTTTTGTCAAAAAAATAAGTTATGCTGTCTGGAAAAAAATTAAAGACAGTCTAGTGCTTGTTGCAGATTTGTCACTAAGAATTTATTTGACATACCTTTTCCTCAGACTAGGATGCAGGGAGCATTTATTCCCTACATAACACTCATCTGGAAAACACTGGTATTATATGGACATTGGAGATTTAAAAATATGAATGTTTACAAAAAGTGTGTCCATAACAGTCCATGTATATAGTGATTGTATGTCTCAAAATATCTTTTTAAGTTACACCAGTCAACTGAAGACACTTACTGCTACTAGTCAGCATCAGCTTCTTTCTGTACCAACTCCTGTTACCAACAAACAACACTTTTTAAAGATTACCTCCTTGCAAGACAGAATATCGCTCTTAATAATTAGATAATCCTAAGATCTACGCAGTTGTCTCCTAAAAACAAACACAAACAACAGAAACAGCTGTCCAAGGGGTCCAATCTAATTTAACACTGTAGGGAACATTACTACTCTCAAAGCTGTTCTTGCCTTCCCTACTGATGGAAGTGCTTGGGGTCTCTCCGTGCCAGCAGCATGAAGTAATGTAACTACTCTAACATAGATCATGACATCAGATCTGTCCCTGCAAGCCAGAAAATCCATCATATTGAGGCTTTGTTCCCTCAAATAGTCATTTACTACATATCATTGAACTGCTTATTTAATATTTATGCAAATTCTTCAAGACATTTTACTGGACCATGTATCAGAGACAATCTACGCACAGGCAACTCAGAGCATGAGAGAAGTCCTAAATACATAAAGGAACACTTGCATCTTCTTTGTTCATGAGTCCAGCTTCAGTGCATGGCTGCTTTTGAGAGCTCCATGAGTGATATTTTGGAAAGCCTGCACCACTCTTGTTACTGTCTAGACTGGCATATAGTGCTCCAAATCCTAGGATTCAGAGTCAGTGACAGGCTTGAGGTCCTGAGGAGGAAGAGTCCAACACAAGGACAAAAGCAGTTGTATAGTCCTAAAACCAGATTAATCCTTGTAGTTCAGAAGAATTTGGATGGTTCATTATGGGAGCAGGGCACAGACAGAGCGTGTGAAGCAGGTGGGAGCTCCCAGATAAGCTCAGGATTTTCCAGTGATCAAAAGCCTATGGGCCAGATGTGCTGTGTTACAGAGGACCAGAGAAATCACAGGGAAGTCCTTTCCCTTTACATTCTTCCCAATCCCCTTAGCAAACACAGTCAAACCATCACCTAACTGTGGTTTCTCAGTTAGTTTCCTGTCCAGCTTGATTTCTAAATTTGAAGCCCAGTACAAACCCAATTGCCTTTCAAATTGGCCTGCTTGGCACTGCAATAAAAAAAATCTCAGATGCCACACTGTCAATCAACCTGGCCCTTACACAACTGTGAGCTCCACTCTTACATAAATGTCACAAATGCCATAATTAGTATCAGCTCATGCCATAGGAGTGGATCAGAATCTGTGTTATTTGATCATTTGTTTTTGATCAAAACTCACTTTTGGAAAAGAAAAAAAGATAAAAGTAAAAAAATTTACTTTGATCAGGATTAATTTTGCATAATTTTGATTACAGTACTTCATCTATGTTTGTGAAGTCTAACTCTCAGTGGTCTGTGACACCTTACTGTACCAAGTAATTCCTAAAATAAACATAAAATTAAAATCTCCTGAACTCTTAGAGTTTTAAAAATATTTGGGATATAGACAGTGTTTAACTAACACCTTCTCCCTTGCAGTTATTACACTGATATTATTATTCCTGTGATGTTCTGTCAGTTTAATTGGATAATAACTGCAGTCAGATTATTGCCTTGTAAGTGCGTACAAGCACCTAACAATGTTTATGCAAAGAGCCCCATATGCCTTGCTGGCTAAATGGGAACATCATATTTGGAATGTGCAGCAAGGGCTGGTGAGTTGCTTCATGAGTGCAAATCACAGAGGAAGAGCAGGACAGAGGGTGAATTAGTGAGGATGCTGATGTCTGACCACTGATCACTGCTGCTGATGAGAGAAGGGAGAGCTGGTGCTTTGCAGCACAAGGTCTGCTCCTGGCTGTGGTTATCCATGATCCTTCTTTGTCATCCTTGCCTTGTGGCTGTTGGACCCACAGAGCAGGGAGCAGAGAGGAGACTGCAGTACAGGCACTGGTAGTTTGGGCTTTCCCCTCCACAAACTCTGCCTGTATTACATTTTACAGCACAACAGGTTTCCAGGCCATGTGCCAGGGAAGAACAGGCAATCAGAGCTTTTTGCTTCCTAGTCTGGCAGAAATCACCCAAAACAGGTAAAGTGCAGTGACCTCAGTCCAGCTGCTGGGCATAGGTCAGACCCAAATCAGTCATCTCAACATCTGTTGATTCATGTGGCTTATTATTATCATAGAAAACAGATTATACACATTTCTTTTATTGTAATGTCCTAGGTTCTGAAGACACTGAGTAAAACCCACGACAGCACTTTGCCAACATTTATATTAAAGTTAAGCACAATCTGAGAGCAATAGCACTGAAAGCTCTCAGAGAGGAGTTATCAAATGCACACTTCATATAATGCAGTGTAAGCTTGATTTGCATCAGTTTAATATTTTATACGTAGGGAAACACTTTCCAGAGGGTTCCAGACAGTTTCTCACAGAGAAATTGGAAGAGAGCTCTAATTTTAATTACAATATCAATATAAATACTCATTTTATTTTAGGGAAAAGTTTCTCCTCCTACTCTACACTGAGGTAAATTTAAAAGAAGAAAAAGTTCAGTTTTGAAAAGTTCACTCTCTAAACTTAGGTTTTCCCCAGCTGAGCTCATTCTACTTCACAGAAGTCTGAATTCTGGTGGAAAAATGTGAAAATGTAGACCTATCTTCAAGCACCAATGTAAATGATTGGTTCTGACACCAGTAAAGGCATGTTGTTTTCCCTCCAGGCTGCCTACTTTTCACATAGGTGAGAAGGATTAAAGACATAAGATTGCTTTTCATGTGGGGAGTTGATAACCTGCCTTCTCAGAGGGGTTTGATTATCTTAAAACATGTGCAAAGGAAAAAAAAGCACAAGCAACTTCAAGGAGCAGACTGTTTTCTAAAAGGTTTTTTGTCTTTTAGCTAAATATTGTTAGGGGAAACAATGTTTTGGTATCTTTTTTTGAGGATAAAGGAAGATTTCTCTTTTAATTCATAGTAACCAAGCGGCTCCAGCAGTCAATGCAACATGAGAAAGTCCTCATTTGTTGGTTTAAATCCTGACTCATCGCACTCAAATCGTAACTCTAATTGTCAGTTCTAAGTACCAGCTAATGAAGAAAAAATAAGAATTTCAGAACCCCAAACACTCCATGTGAGGACAATACTCCATCTGTTTATCTTCGTCCTCTGGAATAGGACAATGAATGTCAGGGAGGCTCAGTAAAAGAATATCTTCTAAGATATATTCTGCCAAGTATCTATCAATGTCATTTGGTGGGCATTACTCTTGCTCCAAAAGGCAGTCAGTAAATGACCCAAAGCAATTTCAGGTCTCTGAAGCACTTTGCATTTCCTGGTGATTAAGAGCATCCTCCAGTACCACACTGGGCTCATGTTTACTGTGGTAAACGAGAAGTATTTTGATTTCAAATATTGGGCACTAAATCGACAGCTGGGGATGAACCATTTCAAAGACTTAAAAAATTTCTGACATTCCCTTATAAGGTTCCACTTAAGAAGCTGAAGAAGGAAAAAAAAAAGAGTAAAATATTGTGAATTTGTGATTTCTTTTCCATGCAAATAATTACAGAATAAGCACTTGTAAGGTTATAACCACATCTCAGAATCCCAAATGTTCAGATGAGGGGTGAAAGGTTAGATACAAGTGTGAATATTTTCATTACATTGTATGAAATTCAAGGGAATCATGCCTTACTAACTGCAGGGCTTTGGATTAGTCAACACATCATTAAGAGATATTTGCTTGAAAGCCTCTAGCTTACACTGAAGAAATGTGCTTGTAATCTCTTTACCTGCCATGTAGTTCATTTATTTACAGCAATATTGAAATGTTCAGTACAAATCAAACATACAAGAATGAAATCCATCTGCAGTATCAGGTGATGTGTGAAATTGTACTGCTCTAAGCAGTTATGCTCTTAGGGAAGGAATCAGTAAACAATTTACCACACCATCTTACATGGCTCTAGGATTCACTGTCTCTACATAAACAAGTCTTTTAATGCAAAGTGAGAAAAGTTACATTCTGGAAAAAAAAATTCAGGTCCTTGTCTCTGCCTTGGTTTTCCTCCTGTCCTCCCAGATGAAATAGTGCTGAGCAGATGTATAGCCAGATTCTTAAGGTATTTTGCATGGTGTGCCTGGGAACCTGCCACAGAACAAGCCTGGTTTATTTTTAGATACCCTTAACTTTATTTATTGATTTAGGAGGATATAAGGAATGGGCATAAGCAAAGACAGTTTTGTGAAAATAGTATTTTTTATCAGATTAGCTGATACAGCTTGAAAAAAGCAAGTATGCTTTTGGGTACAAGCTGCTTTCTTCAGCAAAATCTAACTCAGTACAGGCAATTTCAGTTTAATCTTATATTGATAACAATGCTGTTACGATAGAAGTGTGGAAATGACTAAGAAGGGGGCATTTTGAAAGTTTTTTTAATTTATTTTGCTATTTCAAACTTCCATGTAAGGCCAAATGAAATGCCTTGGTCAAGATTTTGGGTGTAAAAGCACAAGATTTGTTGCAACCCCTCCCATGCTCCTCTCCTCAAAGAGCTGGCTGTGGCTGTGGCTGTGGCTGTGGCTATTGCTGTGAGTGGTAACTCTTACAAAAGCATTAGTTACTCTAAAGTTTCCATACAACAGCAAAGATTCTGTGGTTGCCAGTATGATTTTTTGCTAAACACATGAAGTAACCAGTGAAATACCATTGCCTTGCACGGTCTTGCTCCTCTCGCAGGTCCTGTTAGAAAAAGACTGGGAGCAGCATGTGGGTGATACCCAAGTCTGGATTGCTGGTGTGACTGTGCCAGACTAAGAAACAAAGTGAATACAGTGCAGAGATCAAATAGTGACAGAAAACCTGCACTTAAAATGAGGAGAAGGAGAAAGAGCCAAGCAAGAATAGAGAGAAACTGCTGAGGCCAGTAGGGAAAGGTCAGGAGAGGAATAAAGGCAGATTGCCTGAAGGCTAAGAGGTGTAAAGAAAGACTTATAAATTGATGAGATGAGAGAAAAATGATGAGAGTAGGGAAAATACCAGATAGCAATCCCATTAATAAGTGGAGACCAGCCTCCATGGTGATTCCTGGCAGTGCCACTAATAGCTGACAATTAGATTTTTCCACAGCAAAACATAACGGAACATCTAAGCAAAAATAAGCAATTTTTTATAAGTCAGCAGAAAAACAATGCAGCGGTGTCAGTCAAAATTATCCTAATTAATTTACATCTAGCTAGATGTGAGAGTCTGAAGAACCAGGTATTTATTAGACAAACTACAGCAAGCAAATCAAGTGCAGCAGTGATTATTGCACCAGCACAATGTTTTTATTCATCTTCATCAAGCACAAGACTTTGCTGTCTTCTAATTCTTTCTGACTCTGCTGCTAGAAAACTCCTTCCTGAAAGCAGGACCATGAAAGCGGCATTTGGGCTGAGAAAGGCAACAAGCTTTGCAACCTATCTCAGAAAGATCATCCTAAGCACACAAGGCTGCAGAAAAAGAACATGATGCAGGTGAAAGAAAGGATCCAAAGGAGCATCAAAGCTGACAATTTTAGGACTACATGGGAGGAATGTGTCACTGTGTACAGAGTGACACTGTTCTCTATTTTCTTTCCATCCTCTCCAGGCTTCAGCTTCCACCAAAGTTCATTAATAGAAAATATTTCCATTCACTATTCATTAAGTTGAAAATGAATAGGGAGAAAAATTCTGGCTGGTTTTATTTCTGTCCCTGGTATTAGCGAGCTGCAGAAACCACAGGCGAGTTATTTATCACCTTGCAATGAGACACTGCCTGAAACACTGAGGGACAAGGCAGTGCATTTCAAGTGCCTCTGGAGGCTTCTAAGGAGAAAGAACAACATTGCAGCTGGATGGGAGCAGAGACAGGTTCACTTAGCTCAGATAGGTCTGGTCTTACCTGGGTTTACTATAAAACCCAGAAATGGGTATGGCCACACATCCCAGCTCTTCTCTGCCCTTGTCATACACGTGGTGGGATTAATGGTATGGGTTTAGAGTTTGCCTCTGAGCTAAAAGAAAAAAAGGATATTTCTGTGTGTCCTCTGCTTTTGTACTTTTACTTCTCTTTGCTTTTAATTATCTCATCTGTAAAACAGGACCAAAATAGTTCTTTACTGTACCTGCAAGTGTTGCTGTGGCTGTGCAGCTCAAGTACTGCAGAAGGTCACGTGAAGTGCTGTTAACAAGGAAGACAGAAGCCAGAGCTCTTTATTTACAGCCTTTCATCCAACAGTACTGTGCTCTGCTACCCTAACTGCTGTGATCTTTAGTAAGCCATTTCATTTGTGTTTTGACATGTGCTTTTCAAACTGCATCATTAAAAGCACAGTTGTTTGCTCCATGTACTATTGGCAGTGATTTTGATCATCTGAGCAACCATTTTATTTTATTGTTGTGAATATTCTGAAAATTGTTGTGGATAAAACAATGCTTTAAACTTGGGGGGAAAAAAATAAAAGGAGGGAAAAGATGAAATCTTTGGAAAACCCTTGCTCATTAGGATTCTAATCTTTCCATGAGGCACCTGGTGAGGGCAGGAGGAGCAGAGGCACAGTGGTGCTGAACATGGCATCACCTAACACAGAAGTGTTGTATTGTGTCCTGAAATCCTCAGCTCAAGCCGTGTCCCAGACACCTGAGGTGAATGCCTGAAATCACCATTCACAGTCATTCAGAGCTGGAGCTGCTCAGGAAATGCACTGATCAGAAAAGGCAGGTTTGGCTTATTACTGAGACAGAGGAAAGATTTCTCCAGACCCCCTTCCTGGGAATCCAATACCCAAGATTTGCTGTTAAACTGAGGTGGCCCAAGTGCCCCTCCCAAGCTGCAGAAAGCAGATGAGCAGCAGTGTCCTCTCCAGCACTTCAGGCTCCAGAAGAGAGGAACCCTCTTCCCGAGGGTGTCTGTGGAATCCACAACAACATCTGCCACCTTCAAGGTGTCCCCAAGCCAGCAGATGTAGGACAATCTGCTGTATTAATGGAATTTTCATTCCTTCCTGCCGAATCTGCTCCACTGTGCATGGAGTTGATTAAATATTCATAGCACCAGTCAGAAGAGGGATAAAAGCAAACTTGGATATAACCCAAAGTAGTTACGTTGGAAAGAAAAACACCTGAGTTTTAGTCTTTCTTTTGCTGATTATTTAAAAATAAAAAATGAAGTGTTCAGTAAAGCAAGGGTCTGAAACTCAAGGTATTTTCTTTTTAGTTTTTCTCCCACTAGCTTTTTTGTATATTCATAAACAGGGCTTTCTACAATCCACTGAAAAACATTTATTCCATACAAATTAGAGTTGCTTCAATGAAAAGGTAGTAAGAATGGCTTCCACTATGCCAGGGTATCCTACAGTTTGGTATGTGAGCACTCTGATGGAGTGAGGAAGATGAAATAATTTTGGAAAATTGAAAGAATGGGATACAGGATGATTATTCTAACCATGGCATTCCTGGGTGAAATAGAAAGATGTTGTGTGAACATGTTATACTCCCAAAAGGCCTCCTAGATTAAACCAGGAAGGTAAAAGAGACACAAGAACATTTATTTGTTAACTTTACAGATGCAGAATGAGACCTATCAAGTTGGGAATGTCCAGAAGTAAAACCTAGGTAATTGAGAAAATGCAAAATAATTAATTTTAGTGTAGGACCTCCTTTCTCCACCAAAAATAACCCAAACCCTCTGAAACAAACAAAGAGCCTTTACCTCAATTCTAAGCTCTTTGGGCAAGACAGCATTTGTTTAGAGAAATTAAAATTAGAACTTACATGACTAGAGTAGAAATTTTCTATCTAAAATCTGCCCACCTAAAGGAAATAGTCACAGCAAAAGAAATGTGGTGCATAGAAGAGGACATGTATACAATATATCATTTATATTTAATAAATTTGAAAAATAACCAATCTCTTTTGGAGACTGTAAAGTTTAAGGGATATGGATTGTCTTGCTGCAAAGCCATGAAACAAGGAACATCTCACAAGCACTCCTGAGCTCTGCAGCACAAACAACTTATGGATGTCCCACACATCAAACACACATGGGCCAGTACAGACACAATAAAATCATGGTAACTTATTTATTGTTGGAATCTTGGCTGAAATGCAAACAGGTGGGCCCTCATACCTGAGCCTGATGGTCAAAAACCACTGTACCAAGGAGAAGAAATAACTTCTCTTAGCACTATGTGCTGTAAGTTGCACACTCTGGACTTTAGTATTGTATTAATTGCCCTCATTTGTCAGTGTTTAACACACAAAGTACAGAACAAAATCATTTAGGCAATTCAGTCCAAGTAGTTAGCTATTTTACATCCTTTTTTATTGTGAAATAATCTGGTCCTTCGTTTTATGACTTGGAAAACCATTCACTATCAATTTAGTGATAATATATTAATAATTGTGTGATGTTCCAAGCAGTTTCAATGGATGATGTCACATCCGCAGAACAGCTTATTATCAAGAGAACAAATCTGAGATGCAAATCAGTGAGAATTTAATTATGTTTAAAAAGACAGATGCTTTCCCATTCACCGAGCCATTTACTGACAGCATTCAATAAAGCACAAATTGAATGCACATTTTTACACACAACTGCCACTTCCTCATCTGCATCAGTTGTCCCCTTCCTGTACACGTGCTCCTGGCTTAATAAACAAAATATCCACATACAGTGAATGCCAGCTGACTTCCATCCACAACTGTGTACCACACAAAGGGGCTTTCTTCCATAAATTTCATTTTGTAATGTTATTGCATCCTTTTTCATTTTCACCAGTTTGCTTTTGGTCTCATTCTGCTCTTTTTAAATAGCCAGCATCTAGAGTCTCATGTCTTTTGATTCTGGAAAAAATGTGTTTAGCTTTTCTTGGTTGTAGAGAGGAACTTTAAAATGTATACTTAACAAGTCACAAAGCAAGCAGAATAATTGACAGTTTTATTTTTACTATCTCATTATTTTTAATGACTTAGTTCGTATTCCTAAAGAATTCAGAAATTCTTGACTTTCAGTGCCACATTAGGACAACATTGAATCTAAATCTGCAAGGTTCTTTTCAGAGAGCAAATTTTCAGAAGATACAGGCCTTCAAGTAGGACTAGTTCAGGAATTTGAAAGTATAAAATTTCTCAGATTGAAAATACTTGTGCTTGCAAAGGGAACCACAAACATATTCCTAGAGTGCTTGAGCACATACAAAGAATTATTTATTTGTTTGCTCATATGTTTAAAAAAGAGAGCTATGTTTAAGCTGATTTGATTTTGCTTCACTTGAAACTACAAATAAAGCACACTGAAAAAACAGAACTTGTTTTCTTTTAAAACCAAGAATGGAATTACCTTTATATTTAGTGACTGAAGAGAGAGTTACTAAAGAAGTAAATATTTTGATAGTGAGAATGTTCATTGAAACCTGACTGGTGCCACATAGAATCTAACAGCAAGCTGGAAAAATCTCTTCTGATCTTTTTTACTGTAAATGGGCTTTTCCATATCCACATCTCACTCAGCTGAAACTTGCCTTCACAGAGATGAATGCAGCATTCATTCTTGCCATGACACAATAGCACAGATGAATCAGGTTACTTCTTCCCTCCCTAGAATTGCCTGGATCATTCTTTCCCACTGATCTCCCCTAGCCCCCAATTCCAGCACTGAAAAGCATCTTACAGTAAGCAGCCCTTCTGTACTTAAGTCCAAAGCAGTCAGATGTGAATCCCTACTCAAGGCTTTTCTGCAGCTTCTCTCAGCTGTTCCAACAATATTTGGCTTTGAAAGATGTCTCAATGTACATTAAATGTACACTGGGAAAATGTTTAGGGATTGATTATTATCAGCGAGCTGTACATGTTTTTTTTTCCTATTCATCCTGTTTAGTTTATCTTCATAACCTGAAAGACTGTGTAAAAGATTAGCTACATAAACTAATTAGCTGTTACCAAATCTGCATTCCAAAGAGGGATCTGCTTCTTAATTAAACCTGCAGGAAGCAGAAGCAGGTGACTGGTGGTGTCTTAGAGCAAACTAATTTATACTGGGCTTTAATGTAGAACAGTCTTTTAAGTTCTCACCTCTTTCTTGTGATGGGTACATGAGGCAAGGCACCCCTTGTTGAGGGGACAGGAATGCCAATAAATGCAAATTAAAGCTGTATCAGATTTATTGTATTACAGGAAACATGAATGTTGAGATTTGTATGTAGCATGTAGAACAGTTTCTATTAGTACAGGCACAGATAAATTAGTGTGGCTTTTGGGTATTTCTCTTTTTTCAGCCTTTAGTGTCTCATTGTAATCACCCACTGACTTTCAGCTTCAATGTGTGCTTTTCTGACCCTGCACATGGTACCAAGATCCAAAGTTTCCAGCCCCTAAACTGTTCAAGTCCTAACCAGACACATGCACGTGTGCAGCAGACATCTCCTTTAATACTGCCTTTGCTGTTCTGCTCCTTCATGGTGCTGAAATCAATAACTAGCCTTAATGTGAATTGAAAAAGCAGCATTTGAATCTGACATCAACAGACAGCTTTAATGAGGATTGGAAGTACAAAGTTTTCTCTTTTGTGGCCAAACTGTTCTCTCAGTTTCAACTCCTCCAAGCTAAGTCCTCGTGGAGAATCCTGTATGATCAAACTGCACAATATGGATTAGGAGAATTCACATGAACAATCATTTGACTGAAAATTAATGTAAATGAGAAAGTTTGGTGTATTATATATATTAATCTTTTTTCTTAGCAAAGTGGATATATTTCAGTATGTAGACTTCAACTGGCTTAGGAGAATAAACTCCACAACTGTGGAAAATATGTATTCTTGCTATGCTAATGATGCCTAGGGTTTTAGCTTTTATAATTTTCAGATCTGAAACCTCATATTAGGTGTTAGTAAGTTCTCTTCACAGGGTGGTTAGATAAAACACTTCTCCAACATAATAGTGTGTTGTCTCAACAATTTCATGTCCTCTTTGGTAAAAACTGCAAAGGCTCAGTGTATTGTAATCTACTGTGAATTCAGCATCTGTTAGTGATATTCTCAGCAGGAAAAGTTGTTTCTTTTTATCACCTGCAGATGCAATTATACCAGCAAGGCCTGCAAAGTACTCAGATATGAGATGTGTAAGCTTAGCAGAAACCCTGGAATGAAATGTTACTTTTGTCATAAAAAATATCCCTTGGGTTCTCCTGTTCAGAGCCATTTAGCTTGAGAGTAAATATCATGTAACTGTAATACTTTGCACCTTTGTTTCACCTTCCATCCAAGCCTCTCAACTGGCTTTGCAAACATAGCTGGATTAAGTATTCCAACAGGGAGAAGCATCCTGCCAAAGCAGAGCGCCCCAGAGGTCACACACATTGAGCTCTGCATGTCTGCCACTGTTCACACACAAATATGCTAACACTGTACATAAAAAAAATAGAAGCTTAAACTTTTCAAAGCCAACACACATATTTTCAAAATAAATGTGAGAGTACATGAAGATTTGGACTTGCTCATCACAATAAGATCTGACAGTTTGTGAGGAAGTGTCAATGAACAGTTCAGGGAAGGTTCAGAGCCATATTCCCCACAAATAAAAAACACGTTCTCACATCAAAGACTTTACATAAATTTGTCAAAATTAACAGTATAATTAAGGACACTCTGAGCTTAGACACATGGAATTGTCATGAGTGAGTTAATGCACCGGGCTACGAGGATTTACTCACCTAGACTGCACCAAATAGAAAACAACCCCAGTTACTTCACCCATTCTTCACCAGTTCCACAAGATCATGTAAGTGTTGATGTTGGAGGAACCTCTAGAGATTCTGTAGATCTCTGCTAGGAGAAGAGTTAACTAAAGCACATTGCCAAGGATGGTGTCCATCGGGATTTTTAATATCTCCAAGGATGGAGAGTCCACAGCCTCTCTAGGCAACCTGTTCTAGTGCTCTCTCCAACCATCCCTCATATTTAAGACTCTCTGGTTCTCTTCATCACTTCATCATCTTCACTGTCCTTTGCTGGACTCAATGTGGTGCCCACCAGGAACCCCCAGGCCCTTTTCTGCCAAGCTCCTTTCTAGCCAGACACCTCATGGTGTGTACTGGTGCAGGGGGTTATTCCTCACCATGTCCAGGACTTTGCTTTGTGGAGCTCAGGAGCCCATTCTTTCCAGCCTCTTGAGATCTCTCTAAACAGCAGCACAACCATTTGGTGACCCAGCTACTCCCAATTTAGTGTCTGCAACCCTGCTGGGCTCACTGTGTCCCATCGACCAGGTCATTAATGGAGATGTTTAACAGTGTTTATCCAGTATTGATCCCTGGGGTAGATGAGCAGACATGGAGTGTTTTCCTACAGCTCAAGCAATCTATTTTTGTCTGGGCCTTAGTCCCACTTCATTAAGTGCCTAAAGATGAGGCTTTGCAGTACTCACAGAATGACCAAACAACTAGCATCCCAACTTTCTTTAGGATCAGCAACCTAGTCTTTGTAAATAACTTTAAAAATATCAAAACCGCCTTATCTGCATCTTTTGGTAACCAAAATCTTGGGGAAAATCTAGTGCGAATTGTGTTTTAAATGAAATGTCCACTGCCAAATAGTCTGCCACTTTTGAAATTTTTGTTCTTACTTTCTAAATGAGCAAATATCTACCACTGTCTGTTTAGTGATGACAAATGGGAACAATAAAAATCTGGGCAAAGTTTCACAAAAAGATTGTCACAGAGCCAGGAGCTGAACCTAATCACATTGATTTAAACATCATTCCTCTCAGAATTAAGTTGTGAGGAAATGACTGAAGATACTGAAGGTTATCCAGATTATATATATCCATTCTTGTTACAAGAAATAGACAGGTTGGGTTTGATTGAAATGACGTTTGTACTTTATCTTTGGACATCTTCTTGCTGCTGATTTTCTCCAGCTCTGCCCTCCTGCCTCATGTCTGGTTCACAAGTCTGCTACAACCTGGAGTAGGGGAGTGACAGAAGGAGCAATCAGAGGAAGGTGAGCAGAAAAGCAGGAGACATTTGCTTGGTTTTTCACTTGGTGCTGAGTTCATGTGGTTCCAGATAGGAAGGTCAGCCCAAACAAGACCTCTGAGAGTACAAAAGACAAGTAAATGAAGGACAGATTTTAAAGAGGTGAACTGGGTGGGAATTCTTGTGTGCAAGACAGGCGACTGTTGCACACCTCCAGATTATGCAACCTTAGTAGATCCTAAGATAGTTTTTTCTAATTAAAACTACTCAAATTTCTACTGTCAGTTTTCAGTGGGTTGATTCTGCAAAGATGAGTAAGTGTGAAGGTACAGGAAGCAGTGTGCTTTCTGATCAGATGGCAGAGAGTTACTCTCAAAGATAGCCCATTTACTGGAGAAGACCTCATCTCATCTCTCGCCATGCTGTAGTGGTCATATTTGGATAAAAAGCTATAAAGGAATTAAATTTTACCATAAGGGTTGCAAAGGTAAGGGTTTAAGTAACCATGTATTTATTTATTTATTTATTGCAAAGGAACACATGAGCCAGAGGCAGTGATCCAGAATGTCCAAGGGACTACAGAGCCATCCAGGCAGCAGTAGTAAAATACAAACCAGAGACAAAAATACCACCTTTATTTCTTGGTACACACCAGTGGTTTTCTGCCTGTGGCTCAGAGACAGGGAAAATTCACAAAGAAGGAAAATCCACGGCTGATATCTAGAGAGACTTAGAAATGCAGTTAATAAAAGCAATGTCACAATTGTTAGGCCTAAATTCCCTCTGCAAAGGTTCCAACTCCAAACACACATCTACAAGTGAAAATTATTTACAAACAGTGCCCACAGTTCCCACCCAGGAGAGCAAGAACAATTAATTGTTTAGAAAGTGAGCTCATGAGCTGGAGAAAAATATTCAAAGCCCTGCTTTGCCATATACTTTCTTGACCCTTAGAAAATCAATCCCTGTGTTCCTCAGCCTGTGCCTGCAGAACAGGGCATGCACTGCCCTGTCTCTTCACATCCTTGTGGATGGCATTGAAGGTGTGCACTTCAAATGGATTATTGTCAATAGGTGTCACTGGGTGGAGGAACAGCTGTCGATCTGATTGTTTTAGAAACAGTCATAAAGGAAGCTCCCTGTAATTACCAGTGGATTTACTGGCCACACTGTGAAAGAAGGAATATTAAAAACAGCATCTAGTCATCTGTGTAGTCATTTATGAGACAGCTATGAATAAGTGAAAGGTTTTTGTGGAAAAAAATATGGGGGAAAAAAGCCAGAAGTATCCCTCAACTGTCATATATGAGATTAATCACAAGCAAAAATCAGTCACTCTGCATTTCACTGCTCAAATTCTTTATTAAACCAAAAACCCTACAGGAAGCAAGAGAAAATCAATCAGTAACTTAAAATTATTTGGGATGATATGCTCAGTCACAGCATAAAAGAATTTCATTTTGCACTTGCAAGGAAGACAGTACCTCTATAGGAACTTCTTTCTTCACTGTTTCTAGATACTAAAATATGATAACAAAATGCTTTAACATTTATTATTAAATTTAAACATTTCTGCATGGCCAATTCTAGGATACTCTGTATTTCCTCCTCCAGCAGAAATGTTGATGCCCAAAGTATCAAAAGATCTCCCCTATTTTTTGCATTCACCTGTCAGTAAGGAAATGCAAGTTAAAAAGAGGTATAAATTGCAAGATATTGCCAGTGGAGTTATTCCAGGTAGTAACAGTCAAGGATTCTTTCCCAGATGCCCAAGATGAAGCATACATCTACCGAGTGCACAAAAATAAAAAACAACATAAAAATATATTAAATAAGAGTGGAAGAAGTAACATAAGGTAAAATGTTTTGCAACGCACTAAATAATGCTGAGGATTCTGACAACTTTGGTTAACTCAGATGCTTCAAAAATGCAACTACTCACTGAGTCATCCCAGGCTGCTAAAGACTTTAATATTTATCTTAATGTCTTTGTGCAGGGTGTCTCTACTTCTTGGCTATGCTGTGAATTCAGAAATCTGTATTTGAACAGGCAGCACTGGATTTCAGAGGTGTTAGATAGTGCAGGCCAGAGCATTAAAATTGAGTTTGTGTGATTTCCAATGCCCAGGTAAGATGACTTCCAGAGCCAGCATTCAGATACTGAAACAGGCAGGGTTAATGCTGTCCTTGTCAGGGGCCAGGCAGATCTGGTGAGGGAATGCAAAGATAAATATTTGTGAAGCATTCACATACTGCAGTGATAACCACAAGTAACAGAAAGGTGATCACAAGAATAACCTCACTCATAAAACATCTTTAGAAGCAATAAAAATCTCCCTAGGGTTTATCCTGATTTATTCAAACAAAAATGTGTGAGTGGTATGGCATAAAACACACAAAATTAAAACATCATTCAAATCTGAGAAACAAAGTACTGCAATAAATCATACTTACTAAGCAGCTTTATGTCTAGGCCTTCTCTAACAATCTTATTTGCTCATTTGCTTGGTGGCTACGTTTCTGAAGCAGAACCATACAGGTCTTCTGTAGTGAAGGTTTCCTGAGGTTTATCTTTGAATACAGTGTGCCCTGTCACTGATAAATTTCTCAGAAAATGGTTTCTGCATCTTGGGCAACACCATTAGTTTCCAGTTCTATTTCAAGTCATATAATATTGGCTGAATAATCTTCAGGAAGATGGCAGGTCTTGGAATAACATCATTTTCTCAGCAGAAAAACAGGAAGAACATAAAAAGGTCTATCAAAACAGAAGGTCATAAACAATGCATTGCTTCATGAAGCATCTGCAAATAACTTTGTCATCTCGATGGGGATGGTGCAGCCTGGTTTTGTGGAGTTACCTGGATCTCATTTTGCCTACCAAAGCATGCATGCTTTTGACATGGCACATGCAAATGGAAACACACACACACCTGAAAGCTGCACAGGTAGTCAATCAACACTCATAATTAAACCAACAGAAACACTTGGCTCACACATTTTTCTCAAAAATTCTCAGAATTTTAAGGCATCTGCAACTCAAAAGCTTCTCTGACTTAAAGCTTTCAAAGGAATATTTTTTAGTAATACTCTAGTAATTTGCTAGAAATTGTTTGAATGCCAATCCACCTAGTAACACTTTTAATGCAATCCAGGACCTAAATCACATTTCAGAGACTGCTAAATTTCAGTATTTAATACAGCAGCTCCCTCACAATGAGTTTATGAAAGTTCAGTACCTTTGGTAGGAAAAATGCAGGAAGACTTGAAGAAACATGTATTATTTTCTTGTAAGTTTCTTAAAAAAAAAAATCTATATCTGATTTCCAATAGAACTGGTTTTAGAAGAATTCTGCACAAGCTGGTTGTGTGTACAATAGCAACCCTGAAAGCCTTAAAGGAAAGATCATTTGTCCAAAATATTCTGTTTCAATAAAACTTCAGTCTTTTACAGATTGGACAGTGGCAAATACTCAAAAATATTATAAGTAGGTGGGAAAAAAATCCCCATCCTTGGAAATTAAAAAAAAATAAAAAGGTCTTTTTTTAATTAAAAGAATCCGTGTGTTCATAATCAAACAGCTGCATCAAGCCTGAGCCCTACTCACCCTTTAAGTACTGCACCAGTTTAGGAAAGAAAAAACTTGAAAGCTCAGTAGAAATTTGCATTAATCAAATCAATAAACAAATTGTTTCATAAACTTTCAAATAAATTCAAGATAAATTCAAGGAGATAAATTCAAGGAGAGATTAATAGTATACACAGGCAAAGGGAATTAGTTTCTCGCAGAAAATTATAAATTTCACCAAGTACATCCTAACAAATCTCTTCCTCTCAGCTTTTGGCAACATCAACAACCATATCTCATCTTATTAAATATAATTTCCCTACTCCCTATGTTTTGTCCCAAGACAAAACAAAGTAACATTCAACACAAAATGTCTGAGCACAGACAGCACAATTCCAGAACAGTACCAGTATCTGTGACACAATAATATGAGTTATGTCTACAGAGTTAAATTTATTTGCTTGGCAAACTCTTTCCTCCTTCATGTTTTATCACCTTTAGCTTACAAAACGTGGTGATGATTAGCAGAGCACTGGAGAGGCTAATGCTTAATGGATTTAACAGAAGGGCTTGAAGAAATGTCCTCAATGCCTGAGGCTTAAGTCCTGACACAGAAATGCATACGCATACATATGCTTTGAATTTCACCACATTAAATATTATACAGGATATTTTCTCCTTGTAACAATGCTTCTGGCAAAGTTCAGCTCAGGAAACCCAGAATGGAATATGTAAAGATCCCTTACTCAGCCAGCCTTCCTCTATCAGCTTTTAAAAAATGTTTATAGCTCTGATAATATTTCTTGAGGCTTTGCTAGAATTGCATTCATCCAACCACGAAACAGAGAGAGCCAACACCACATCCTGAAAGTAACAAATCACACAGGAGTTGAATATTGGAATCACATTTGTAATTCTTCAGTAGCTTAAAATATGTTTATATGAGAATCCATTCAGTAATTCTGAATAAAAAGTCTGGAATTGAAAGTGAAGAGCTGGTCACACGTGATTTCTCAAGGAGGACAGACTGAACACCCAACCCATCTCTAGCACCCTTTATAAAGTAGTTTATGATTCATTATTTTTATTAAATACTCACTGGAGGAAAAAGTTTACACTCCAAGCTGCTAGCCTTTTAGACATGCTTTCTTTATTTGAAGATTTGTTTTACCTTAATGGTTATGTGAGTGACACACTACTAAGTCAGAAGATTATCCAAAAATTGCAGCCTAACACTGAGATTTGGTTATTTTTATGTTATGCCTCATCATGGATTTCAAGCTAGGATGCAAATAGGGGCCAGTGCTTTTTCACTGTTAATATGAGTGGAAAGAACATGATATTTAGGAGAAGAGACAGAGCCTGGCTGCTCCAGGTGCAAAGGAACAGGATGTAGCAGCAAGAAAATTTGGTGAGCATGGATCTGTTACAGTATTTCTGTGATAACTTACACCAAGTGATGTGCACCAAGAGGAAGAATTTATGGTCTAAATCAATTACAACACAAGAAGAGATGAAAATCAACAACTGGAAGCATGTGGCCATTTTTCTTGTTAGAATTTTACATGTGAAAAAATCAAATCGATGTAGACATCAGTACTCAAAGGGCTACTTGAAAACAGTGAGTCTGGAGAAATTATTGTTCTCATACAAGCAACAGAAATTAATTTTTTAGCTCAGTGATTCTGTAAGGTACTGAGAATTTTCTAGAAGCGTGAAAATGAAGATGATCATTATCTCCTAGGAGACAATATTCTTTAGTAGAATCATCCTCCTGAACATACTTAGCAATTCTGTAGGGTTCAGTTATTTCAGAGGAAGAATTCAGAGTTTACCTGCACTTTTAAATGTTTCTAATGGGTGGAAAACAACTGAAGCTTTAATACAGCTTTTGAAAAGATCAGTAAAATGAAATTATTGGAGAGGGACCAATACCACTTATGCTTATTTCTTGTTTATAGTCTTCTGACAAAACATAAAAACAAAATGTATTTCTTCAGCGGCCTAATTTCCACCTTTTTTTTTCACAGATTTCATGCTTTTGTCTCTACAGCCATTATAGTTCATCAATTCCATAAAAAAAAACATGTAACAATTTCACTTTTCAAAACAAAGACACACATTCAAAACTCCCAACAGAAATCTAAAGGTCAGGCATTTACATTTTCACCAGTTAGCACCTTGCCAGCAAAAAGCTCCCATTGTCTGTTCAGCACATTCCTCATTATTCTGACATTTTTTACCCTTTAGAGGGTGATATCCCTCTTTTATTGAGATTATCAGTGTAAAGCAACTATTAAACAGAGTAATTTTCTCTTCATACTGAAACAAACAATTTGTAATTTTAAAAATCATTGCCCTGTATAACAAAGACAGAATGCAACATTTCTTTCCTCTGGAAATGCCCTAATGAGCCACTGTATTCTCTGCACCAGAGGACTGCTCCTAGCCATCAATCTTAAAATGTATCAGAGAGTTTTGTTTCTTTGAGCCCGGCTAATCTTAAATCATCAGCTTTGAGGCTGGAGAACATCCTTGCAAAAATTAATCAAAGTGACAGAGAGGGGAAGAGGAGCTGGTGCAGCGGTGCCGTTGCCATCTGCAATTAGAACATTCCTGGAGGGCTGCTCCTGGGGAACCCCTTCCTGCTCTGGGCTCAAAGGGCCCTGACCAGAGCAGGAGGGTGAGCAAGAAGAGAGAAAACCCTGACATCTGCTGGGACTGGCACCTCCCGGGGCTGAACAGACTCGGTTTTTGCATTTGGGTTCACTAACAGCAATGGGGTTTCACACCCTTCCCTTTCAGATAAGTAATTATTCACTCTATCACTTTGAGTGTTTTCAAATTCCCAGCTCATTCACATTCCTTCACAGCTGCTTTTCCCTGAGTCAGGACCCAGTGTGCTGCAGCAAGTGTCTTCAGGATTATCACACAGTAGGTACTTTATATGACACACTGGATATTAAATACTCCCAGTATTTGTAAGAAAGTAATTTGCCAGATGGCATCTGCAGAACAGGAACCTCGGGCAACTTGGTAAACACTTGGTAGACTTTGTCCCTCAGTTCTCACCCAGGTACTGAATGACTCACACCATGGGTGGCTGTGCTCCCTCACCTTCAGCCTACTCTTAAAATATAAAAGTTCTTCACTGCAAAGGAAAAAAGATTAAATTCAAGATAAGGGAATAGAACCATAGAATAATTTAGTTTGGAAAGGTCTCTGGAGATCACCTGGTGCAAGCCCTTTAGCCTCACCAAAGAAGGTATCTGTATTTATGTCATACAAAGAATCTATAAATCTGCATGAGATAATCTTACACAGAGTCACATATGATAATATCCCTTACAGAAATTAATTGAACTTATAACAAGTGCAAAAACATTGACAACCTTTGTATTTTTGGTATCTGGTGACTGATAGGCTTTATCTGGGAACTGCATTCAAACTCCTGGGATAAGTATTAACAACACTCTTCCTAAACATGAATGATTTCCTGCCTCTCACATGATGCAGGTCCCACGTACCCCACTGACAGCAGGAATGAACAGTGAAAATAAAAGAACAAGTATTTTGCTTTGTCTTCCTTCCTACAGTAGGCAAAAGGGAAGCTTCATTCAGCCACAGCACAGCTAAAGGAACCAAGAAGCTGTGTCATCCCACTCTTCCCCACACAGACAGCAGCAGCCAAATGCAAATGACATTTAATTGAAACTCTCAAGTTAGTTTAAGTTTGGAGTGCTTCCACTGAAATACGTTCTCTGACATAAAAAGAAAATTATAATCAGCCAGTATTGTGGGACCCACTGACAAGAGATCAATGGGCTTTCTGACGCTGCCTGCAGATTTCATTAGTGCTCTATTAAAAAAATACCATTTAAAAATTATTTTTATGACAGAAATACAGCCAAGCCAAAATAAAAAGAAATGACAAGATGATTTTTAAAAATCCATAGATCCATCATTTACTGTGACAATTTTGCAATAGCTAAGAACGTACCCTGACACATTTTTAATTAAATGCTATGAAACCAATAAGCAAAATGCAAAGATCCAATCCCAGGTATAGTCAGGTACAGATCTGGTAAAGGTCATCCATTACTTCTAGTGCAAATAAATTAAACCAGACTCAAAAGAGAGATTGGGATGAGAGTATAGCACTTGAGTTAACCACCAGAAGTTTTTCACAAACCATAGCTATGACACCAGCAGCAATATTGGTTATAAACACTCTCAGTGAGAAGCTGCACCCTGACAGAGCTCTCTGGGCCACCTCTTCAGCTGTGTGTTCTGTGGATCCACAGACACAACACTTTGGAAATGATGAAACTCTTTACATGTATCTAGGCACCAAAGTGCTCCCTATGGCAAAGCAGATTTAGTAACTCCTTTGGGGAAAGCTCTTGAGGAGGTCAGAGGAGCCAATAATCTTGTAAGTAGTTCTCCCAAGAACTCAATTCCAGCCCCATGCTGTGGTGCCCCTTACTTCCACTGATTACAGTGTTAACAGGCAGGTAAGAGTTACATAAAGTGGGTTTAGACCAGAGGACAGTAAAAATAAACAGATTATTTGTACTCCTCTTGCTTGCACTAGTACCTGGAGTGCTCCCAGCTCATGTCCCAGGAAGGGGATAGAGAGACAAGGCTGCAGCCATTCCCAGAATCCACACTGGGCAGCGGTAAAAGTTCCAGGGTGGCTTGGGGACAGCACTCAGTTGTCTTTCAGTGTCACTCATGGACACAGAGGCTGCATACACCCACAAGAAACTCTGGCTTCAACCCATCCATCAACAACTCTGGCTTCCATAAGAATGTCAAAGTCCACCTACATTTTCCAAGAGGAAAATATAGAATCACAAGCACTCCAAACTGGTCTAAAAGACACTGCAACAAAAGCACAAGTACACTTATCTGACAAAGATATATCTGACACCTGAGAGCTACCAGCTGCAAGAAAGGCATATTGAAAAATTGCCAAGACAGAATCAGAAGGAAGGATGTACCTGGCCTTCCAGGTGTGGCAGACTCACAGGAGACATCCCATCATACCCCAGCCTTTCAGAGAGAGGATCCTGAATCTATAACATATGTAAGGCTGAGGAGCCACACAATCTGGTATGCCAAGGCATCTGATTAGTTTCAGAAGGTGCAAAGATGTAGATAGGAGAAAAAAGGGGGAGGAGATGGGGAAACCAATCCCAAAACAAGCATAAAACTCTCTACATTTTAATTTATGCCTTTTTCATCCAAAATTAACTTTAACTTTTTTGACTAAATTGTCTTTTCAGGGAAGGGGGGTGGAGGGACGTTTCTGGAGTAGATTTTAAAACTTTGTTTTTTGGCATTCTCAGTGGGGTTTTTTTCAGCTGCTGGATACTACCATGAACAGCTGCTCCCAGCCACAGTGCACTTACTGCTGCCAGACTGCATGCTGGGAGCTGGAAATCTGCTGTAAGAGGAGGATTGCAGAGACTAAACCTCCACAGACTACTTTTAAGGCTGATTTAGAGCTCTGGAAGCTAATAATTCAATTCCAGTTTTTATTGGAATTTTTACTGCTACGTTTGAGGTGATAGACCTTTAATCTCAGGAAGAGAGGTTGCCCTGTGCAACTTGTCTCTATTTGATATTTACATGTGCAATGGGTAAAATAACATGGAAACATGAATCCTGCAAAATTTTGCAAATAATAGAACTTTTCAGTTGAAATTTTCATATCTATTTACATCCTTGTGTACATTTAGGAAAGCATGATGGATAATGTGATTTATTGCAAATATATGCATGTTGTTGAAACACAGTCATGCAATAGTTAGAAGCTTTGAAACTCTGATATTCGTGTTTCTGCAGATGCTGAATTTTCTCTCTAACTGGTCTTTTTAAAAGATTTCACTCTACAAAAATTAAGTGTCTCACTTCACTGAGTCTTTTTAATAATTCAAGCAGGCTAAGAAGTTCATTATACAAGGTAGTTCACAAATGTTTAAAAGCTTAATTCTCTAGATTATGACTTCTGACAGGCTATATATAAAAATTCAGCTAATGTATCCCTACAGAGAAATGTTATGCCTCAGAATAGGAAGTCTTTTGCAGGCAGCAGCTGGAGACAATATTTTCTCACCACGTGCAGTGCATGGAGATGCAGAGCTATAGGATTACTGCAGGCCGTATTTGTGCTATACAGCTCTGGAGTTAGGGAAAATCAGTTTTCACTGTTTACTACCAATATGACCTTCCTCAAAGTGGAAGTTCAGGTTCATTTGTAGTCCAGAAACTACCAAACACTGGGCACTGGATGTTGTTGAGCTTTAGCAAATCACAGCAAAGCTTCTATTGGGAATGAACTGATAGGAGAACTTGCAAAGGCAATTCTAACCATTGTAATTCTTGGATGGTTGTGAACAAACACCATCCCTCCTCTCTTGTGACAAGCTCTTGATGGAGCACAACTCCATATATTTGCATATGTCTCATGAGACTGCCAAACATAGGAGATTTACCTCCCTGAAAATACAAAAATACAATTTAAAATAACATAAGAAAGACTAAAAAAGGCAACACCTGGACTAGGACACAAAATAGAAATTGCACAACCATATGTCAATTACCTGTCCACTTTAATATAATTATTATTTATTAAAAATACATTCTTACAAAACAGATCACACCAGGGAAACAGAGGCAGATGCAACTACACACAGAACAAGTCCAAAGCCAGACAGCTCTATTTCACCTTCCCTCAAAGTAAGCACATAGGGCAAGTTGCAAGTGTGAGCTGCTAATTTGGAGCAAGGTGCTGTGCTGGTATTCCAATTCCACAGCTGCTGTGAGACTGCCCTAACCTGAATGGAAATCCACAGGTTTTAATCATTACCTGTAACTGTAAATAAAAGTAAAAGTGCACTGCCATGATGAGTTCCTTATAGCACAGCTACATTTGCTGACCTTCACTTGTAGGTTCTTGATTGCTCCTAATGCTTTTCAAACTCTCTGTTACAAGTTCTGTGGCAGACTCTTTGGAAAGTTTAGACTAACAAAGTCCATGGGAAAACTGGGGTTTTTCCTTCTGAGCCTTTAATCACAAACACTGAGAACAGCCCTGCAGAGAAGTACTTGGGAGTGCTGGAAGTTCTTTGCTCAGAGGGTGGTGAGACACTGGCTGCCCAGAGAAGCTGTGGATGCCCCATCCTTGCAAGTGTTGAAGGCCAGACTGGATGGGACCCTGGGTAACCTGAGCTAGTGGGTGGCATGCTGGCTCATGGAATTAGAAGGGCTGGAATTAGATAGTCCTCAAGGTCCCTTCCAATCCCAACTATTCTATGAAAAATGCTTTAAAAACTGTAAAATTTTGCTGTAGATATGCGAGTATATAAGCAGAGAAACTTTCAGTGTGTGATGTGTGCTTGTTATCTCACTTCATCATGTCCAACACCTTTGACATGACATACTTCATGAGTGCTAACAATCTCATCAGTCTTCTCCTTCTCTTTTCTTCTGGCATTTTCCATTATCTCTGTTCTCTCTTCCTCTGTCTGATGTCAGCAGTTTTCACAACCGCTGTCTCAGTTCTCCTGAAAGCAGGAGACAAGTGCTTCTCTGCAAGTATACACATTCCCTGATGGTATTTGGAACAGGGAGATGTGGTGAAACTGATAATAGGATTGCGAACTTCAACAACAACTCTTTTTTTTTTTTTCCTTTAAATCTGTACAAAGAACTGATAAGGAGCATTTACCACCCAGGAGCTCTGGTTTGCTGCAGCTGTGCTCGCTGCCTGGGGCTACCTCCAGGCTCTCCCAGTCCTAAATATTCCAGATGTTTCATTACCGTACTTCCCCTTCATTCACAATACAATTATGAGCTTCATTTGCTGCTGGGAGCCAAGCAAAGCCTGAAGTTGGAAATTACAGTCACAAATGGGTCTGTGCTGACTGAACACAAACTTTAGGCTGCTTTCCGATGTTTATTTTTAATGGATACTGAATGCTTCCACTAATTCAGGAACTCAGCCGATTAAAACAAGAGAAGGAAATTCATTTCATTTTGCTAAATGTAATTCCTTCTTAGGGGACTTACTGAGCACCCCTTATAGCTGGAGGAGGCAATGGGATTGGGAGCATTTAATATCTTACAGTGTCAAGGCACAACTGCTGTCTAAACACCTGCAGGTTGATGCTCTGAGGGCATAGAACAGGGCTGGCCTGTGCCCCATCCCTAACTACAGACAGGGACTTATATTTAGTGTTTAAATGTATGAGATTTAGTCCTTACACACATCAAAATAGGCTGTTACGTCTTAGACAAGCTTTTATCTATATACCAGAGTCTCATGTAACTACAACTGCAATCCAGGGTATAGTTTCTGGTTTTGTAATTGCATTACTCAGACTTAGGAAATACTTACAGAACATACCATATCCATGTTCTCAGGGGCTTATAATACAGCACTACCAGCTGCAGATAGGCAGCAGTATAAAACCTCACAACAGGAGAATATGTAGTATTATAAACTGCTAGAGAACAACAGCTACAATTCTGGATTTTCTCTAAGCAAAAATGCTATTATTTTTCTATAGCTTATTTTACATCATAATTTCCCAGCATCCTAGATGAGACAAAGCATCTCTATGATACTTGTGAGTCTTCACTCCTATTTCAATCATTTTATACGTGAAAGAAGTATAAGACTACAGACACAGTAATTGCAAAAAGGACAGTCTCATCTCTGATTTCACATTAATAGCTAAAATTAGTTTAAAAAATGAAAGACTAAGAAAAAGTATTTTCTCTTTAAAGAGATGAGGGGCCGCTGTGCTTATTAATTTCTCTTTGTGCCACATTTCCTGATTTCTTTCAATTTGTCTTTCACACTGGAATCCTCTTAGCCAGTATGTTGCTGTATTGGCTCTGGCCTTCACAATTCTGAACAACTTCTCAAGAAGTTAATAGTCCTTTTTAGATATGTTTCCTCACATCCATCCCCCATCAGGACCCCAGGGAGAAAAACATCAAGCTCTCAAAAGTTGTTCTGTTCTACTGTAGAGATGACAGCTCATTGCAAAGATTTCCCGTCGAGCTCTGAACATTGCCATAAAATCCAGAAACTGCTTTACATCCCTCCAGTCCTGATGGTTTTATTCCACTTGCTGCCAGCATTAGGTCGTTTTTACGAAGTGAACCATTGAGAAAGGAGATACAACTTTTTCGTTTGGAATTCATCCATAGAGGCAGCAAGCCAAACAAAGGAAGAAAGATGCATCTAATGCAGCAAACACTGAAGCAGCATTGTTTAAAAAAAAAAAGCCAACAAACCAAGAAAGTCCTCTTGGTTGAATATTTTTAAGTTGATTTTAAATGTCCATATTTCTTTTCATTGACAGGACTCAGAGTAGCATATAATTTCAATAAACCTTTGATGTATGTAGATTTTTCAGGAAAAATATAGAACATATTAGGTTTATAACATCTCCAACTTTTGGTGTCAGTCTTCTGTGGAAAATATTTTGACATATCAGTTCCAAATGTTCAGTTACTGATTTCTTTCTGAGCTATATATTTTTCTGTCACCTCTGTAACAGGATAATTTGGACTTAGTAAAACATCCCATTAGATTCAAAGCTAACTACTTTCATAATTTTGCATTGCATCAATAGTTACTTTAGTTCTGGGTCAAAGAAACAATTTTTTCATTGTGATTTTTCCAGTCAGACAATGAGCCAAAGACTCACAAGCCAGAACAAGCAGATGCAGTCTGGATAGGAACATTTACGAGGGCATTGTCATAGCATTTACACTGGTGCTGGTGCCAAATGAGAAGAAGTTCCAGCAGTTCTCCTGATAAATCTGTGTTTCAACCCTGCTTCATTCAGAACATCTTGTAAGGTAATCATTATTCCAGACCATTCCCATATATTTTTATATGTAACGATATTAAATCAATATAAAAACATGGTAGGAGAAATGTCAACACTGTACAATAGCTACTGCAACAGGATATGTGTCCCCAAAAGGGCACAGCTGAGATTTATTGGTCCACAGTGTAACTCCAACTCAGCAGTTTCAATAGAGAATATCTCCCATCCCCCTATACAAAGAGTACCCATTGTTTCTAGGTATGACATTCTGTGTAAGAAACAGAATAGAGGGCAATACACATCAGGGCAACCATCCTGGTAGTCATAAAGTGAAATAGAAATATCTAATTTTAGTTCTGTAACAGCATTTCTGACTCACTGAGCATGTAATTCTCAGAGGATGAATCTCAAGTGTTGATAGATTTAGTGCAAAGTAAAATTAAGGATCAAAAACTAGCCTTCATTGCTATTTTATAGATTATTTCCTAGCAGGATTTATAGAAATCATACTTGAAGCAGACAGCAAATGATTATCTGGAGTTCAACTACTACTTTCGATAGAACATTGTTGTGATATCAGGTGCTCTGCTGTCTTTTGGGCTGCTCTATATGGAGTAGAAAAGTATTAGCAAAAAAAAAAAAGAGGACGTCCAGCAGAGAATACTAAGGATACTGGAGGGAGATGCAAACTGAAAATTCATGAAATGCTCTTAGCACACCATCACACCTGCCGTGACATGTGAACCCAGGAGAAGAAAGGTAGCAGTTTCCCAAAATAAAGAATTCCCCTCCAGATCAGTTGAGATCATTTCTCCAGGCTGCTGAAATCCCTGCCCGTGGGAGTATTCAGCACCATCTACTCCCAGTGGAGAAGTGAAGTGCTGACATGTTGATGTGAACAGCAGAATGGTTTTTGGGGATGTATCTCATGAGGAAGGTGGAGGGAGCAAATCAATGTCTCCATCTGAGCTTGGTTTTCTCCAAGCTGAAAGGTCAGAGAGTCAGCAAAGATGCTCCTCTGACTTAAGAGCAGCACTAGAGCAGAAGCAGAACAATACAAATTCCACAAAAATTATAAATATATATCTATATGTCTCAGAGGACATTCCCTGCAAGATACAAGTGATGTACAAAACAAGGAAAGACTTCTTCTATCTGTTATTTATGAGGTCAGCTAAGGTGAGCACAAGGCATATCATAACCTCAAAAGCTAGGAATTACTAAGAATTACTATATCACATGGTATCACACAGCCCAGAAATTTAAAGCCACTTTCTCAATGGTACAAAAAAACCTTGGGAAGAAAGTCCTCATTCCTGTGGCTCCTGCAGTATTTGTAACAATTTAAAATGTCATCTATAATTTGCTTATCTGGTGATATCTGTAATACTCCTCATTAGAGTTAAATGGCTAACTTGATATAGTCATAAACAAGTCATGCTTGGTAATAGGAGCTCTAAATTAGGCAGCTACAACACAAACAAAAGACCATCTTTTGTTCTTGATCCTTCTCTTGTGCACAGAAAACCAATGGTGCACAGAGTCTTTGGTTCATAAATAAACCAGGAAAATTCAGACTGAAATTTCAAATTTAGTCACAAAATGCAAGCACTTGAGGCATTCATTGTGTCTGTCTCTTGTCTGCATTCACTCTCAAAGAGCTCACATTTGCACAGAAGACAATGCCTTGTTTTAATTAACAATTGATTTCCAGCTACCTTTGTGTGTGGAAGGTGCATATTTTTACATTTGCAAGGAGATTTTTAAGAGAGTTTCTAAAACCTCACAGCCTTAGGTAATGTAAGAATATTTACAAAAAAGCAAAAATTTTACAAAGGAGTGCAAAAAAATATTTAAAGCCTGTACATGGAAATAATACACAGTTAAACTATATTGTTACAGACAATAGAGAAATAAAAGTTCAGCATTCATGAAAACACCAACACAAAAAAAAAACCCTTTGGAGAAAATAGAAACAGCCTCAGCAGGTATATGAGGAGTTATTCCTCTAACATTCAGGGAACAGGAGCATGAAAAAGAGAGGGTTTTTTTCCAACACTTTCAGGATAACACAGCAGCATTTGAAAGGAGATGGTCTTTCATGTACTAAGATAAAAGTTCTCAGTCTACTGCAGCCAAATTCTCTCCAACATTGGCACTGTTACTGACCAAAAAACTTATTTTATTAATGAAATGAGGCAAAATGTGTATAAAAATTCAAGTGTAGCTGAGGATTGGACAGTGCAATTCAGAAAGGAGTGTGTGAAAACTGCTCCAAGCTATCCTTTCCACTTCACTGACCAGGAATCAACTGCTTGAATTTTTTTCAGTTGCCGATGACTCCACAGGCACTTCATGTTAAGGTGTGAACAGGAGGGGGGGGAAAAAAATCCTGGTCTTGCTGTGGACACTCTTAGTTCAGCTTTTAGACCAACCACAGCTTGGCAGGGTTTCAAACACGGCCACCATGTGACCCAGGTGACACCCTCCCTCCCTTCCAGGGAAGCACTGGTATTTTCCGATTCTACTGGGCAACTGGCATAAATTACAGGTAATTCTTCCTCCCCCTGACCAGGCAGTGCCTACACAGTGCCAGTACCACAGGTTGCCTCACTCTTGGAAGTCCCCATTCCCTCATCTTTGCCTGATGCTCTCTGGCACTGATCTCTTGGGACAGACACGGATTTGTCACTTCGCTTTTCAACTCGTGAACACCTCCCCATAGGAAGGATGGATTTGATTCACTCTCTTTATGAATATGCAGCTCTAATTAACTAATAAGCATGTTTCTTGGAGCCTGAGATTCTGGCAGTAGCTCTGGTGTGTTATCCTACCTCAGTAACTCCCCTGTAGCAAACTTGGAGTTGAAGCACATGTCACTGGGCCTCTCACTGCTATCACCATCTGCGGCTGCTTCTCTTATTCCTCAATTATACTCGTGCTAGATGGGCTGAAAAAAAATCTTCCAGTCCTTGCCAGTCTAAGCATATGCTTGTGTATTTATTCAAGTAATTTTTAACGATCTGAGTTGACAATGCCATCTTTCATATAGTTTCACTGGGGTTTCATTAATATGAAGCGTCTCATGCTTAATGGGAAAGAGTGAAGTTGGGATACTTTCTTATTTACAAGATTTTCAGAGTGAAATGAAGCAGAAGAGTGTTTCAGTGAATACAAAATCCAGAGTGCTGACTGATAGACTGATCTCAGCTCAGTCATAGCACTGTCGTTAGAGAAGCTAAGGCCACTCTCTGTTGCTAAATGCAAAAAGAGACAGGATAGTGAATTACTGCAGCACTACAACAGCAAACCGACCGTTCTTTCCCTGTGCTGGCTCAGTTGCTCTCCTCAGTGAACAGAAAGCAAAGATATATATATCAAATATAAACATATTTGATACAAATACGTATGTTTGAAACTCCACAATTTATTCTTTGCACCCAGGCTAGCACCCACCTCAGCTACCCCAGGGTGCCAGAAGCACCCAACCCCTCTCCAGGTGTTTGTCAGCCACATCCTTGGCTAGTGCTTGGTACAATGAGACATGAGTGGGCTGCTGCACCCCTTTCCCTCAGCTACAAGCCTGCTAATTCTCTGATAAAAAGCACATTTATTGAGGCTGCCTGCAAGCCATCAGAAAATGGTTAACTCATCCCTGCTCTTTCACTTGAGCAAAATCGATTTTGATGTTCAAGAACAGTCTGTGGCAAATGAATGTGATCTTGTGGAAGGAGACACCAGCAGAGTATAGGACTGCACTGCACAATTGAGACAGATTTATTTTTTTTATGGAGCCTCTGAGGAGAAATCTTTCTGACAATAGCTGTTGTGCTATTGTCAGGCTGCTTAACCTCCACAGCGTTGGGTTACTGTGCCCTGGGGTGTAGGGGAGATATAGTTTAGCTTTAACTACACAGGACAGACTGGTGCTAGATTTGACATCCCAGCTGAAGAGGCACAATCCATTAACTGGAGCAACTGTACCTCCAAGGGGTTTTGTATCTGCCAGGGGCCAGTTTCGAAATACAAGTAGCAACATTTACATCCCAAGAAAGTAATAGCAGTGGAAGATTCTTGGAAAATACAACTGATGGTTTAGCAACTTTTTTGCATATGAAATCTTAATTAAGATGTTTTGAGAATTAAGAATTTCTGCATAAGAGCCATTTGCTGCTACCAGCTACTTTTACTACTTGGTCACAGATATCATGTTGTAGGTACCCACAGAGTTCTTACTAAACAAAACTGCTACACCACCAGGCAAAATAAGGTGCTGTAAAAAGTGTGGACTCACCACCTTTTTAATTAAACTGCAGACATCCTCAAACTGATAGTTAACAACTGAATTTTGTGATACTGTTGAATTACAGAAACAAAAACAGAGAACTTGCTTCCCTAATGAGGAACCTGCCAACCTAAGCAGAAGTCGACCACAAAACACTGTGCTTTGCAAACATTATAGACTCTTAAAGCACACATTTAAAAAGTGTGTATACAGTGAGTGAATAAGTACATAATTTTCTTTTTTTTTCTTTAATAGATACTTTTTACTATATAAGTATTCAAAAATAAATAAAATAGGTAAAAAAATTTATGTAGGAGAGGGTGAATGCCTATTCAAGCAGAACAGTACAGAGAATATCCAACATCAGTGATGTGCTGGCTATCAGAAATAGAGATGTTGCTTTCAGCTCCTTGTGGAACAGGCCAGGTGCTATTTACTGTCATTGATATGAAAATGACATTAAATCCACCAAAGCAAAAAAGAGTGTAGAATACTTGCAAATATACACAAAAGAGCAGATTTATACAAATGTAACAGATGTGGCCAATTATGCTAAAAAATTATCTTAAACAGTAAAGATAGATGGCCAGGACAGATGGGACTCTGAGCAACCTGATCTAGTAGAAGGTGTCCCTGCCCATGGCAGGGAACTGGAAGTAGATGGTCTTTAAGATCCCTTCCAACTCAAATCATTCTTTGCTTAGAAAGAACTTTTAATTGTCCAAGGCAGCTGAACTTATGATTAGGTCTTGAAGTAATTATCTTCTAATGCACCTACTTTTTTTTCATTTTCATGTTTGCAATTACAATGTATTTGCAATATTAGAGTAGAAAAGTCCATTCTCCACACTAACAGTACACGTCAGAGAATTAGGAACATCTTTTAAGAGCACAGTCATAATACCTCAATTTTAAGAATTTCTCCCTGAAGGTTTCCAAACTGTGTAAATGAAGGGACAGTAGCATAATCCTCTCTAAATGGGTTTCTGAGATGCTGCTAATGCTGCTTTTATATGATGCTGTTAATGCTGCTTTTGCAGCATTAACATACTTTGGTACTTCAGATGAGATCATTCCAAAGCTGAAAGTGCATGTAGAGGCCATGTCTAGGTCAGGGACACAAAGTTATTTTGCAGCCAAGCTGTTATTCCAATTCCTCACCTACTATTGCCATTGTCTGATAAGTGACTCTTTGCTCTTTTTAGGGAATAAAAATAAGGGGGTAAATATACTCTACTATACAGGTTAAAAGTAGGGTTTTATTCTGGAGGTAAGTACACTCAGATTCTGAACCCTTTGTTGCAAAGAACACGCAGCACAAGAGACTCAGAATGAATTTTGGGTCAAGGATACAGCATAAAGACCCTTTATGACCAAAGTGGTAAAAGAGTTCTACTTTGACACCATTCACTGTAGAAAGGACTCAAACCTTAAGCTTGTAGCAAAAAAAATTATGTAATAAATTCAAGGGTATCAAGAGTTTATATTATGGTGGGAATCAAATGTTTATATTACAGGAAGGCTAAATTTATCCTGGCAGCATTTAGAACAATGGATGGAGAGAACTCATATAGGTCAAGAAAATAAGTCTTAAAAGTATTTCTCAATCATAAACTATCCTGATCTGTTGTTTTCAAACCTGCTATCCATTATGCTTTCCTTATTTAATATGTACAAATCTAATCACAGATGATGAGAAAGTAACATCAATCTGCTTCAAAACACAGCAAATCACAAACTTCCAGCTACCCTTTGTTACTTTTTGGTTCTATTAATTCTCTGCCTCATCATCTTTCTGTCCTTTTATATGGTAGAATCACATATACTGTTATGTTTGGATTAAATACATTTTAGCATTTCTTGTTCATAAAAACTTTCATTGTTTTTAATGGCCTTTGAGCAAGGTGTTTGACAAGCGAGTCAAAGAAAAACAAAAATCCTAAACAGAATTAAATCTTGTATGGTTATTCACAAACCATGAAAGAATCTGTATGAAAACATTAAACTGAGGACATGAATTTTGATCACATAATGTTTACTCATATTTATAGAAGTCAAATCCTGAGATTTTCATCCTAATCTTCAATAAGAGTTAATAGTGGTGACAATGCATTACAAACTGTCTTCAGTGCCCAAGCTGTCATCTTTCATAAACAAAACCTGAACAATCAAAATAAGTAATTTAAGAACAAATACAATTTTTAAATGGTTCCGAGATTAGGTACCTAGTAAGAGACATATACCAATTCATTTATTTAAATACATGTCTCATTTTTCAAAACAGTATGCAGAATTTTATCTGATTCCAAAATAAGAAGTAATCTGAATGCTCACCCTCATTCAACATTAACTCCACCTTTTCTAAACAGTACCTTCCTTAAGGACTTCCAAAAAAAGAGTAAAACCTTGACTTTGAAAATAAGCAATTCGGATTTATAATCTGGTAATGTAAAACAAGAAGAAACAACAGGTTATGCCCCTCCAACGCAGCTGATAAATATTCAAACATCAAAACTTGCATACCTTCATTTTAAAAATAACTTGCATCATATTCCAGACACAGTTATACTTCAGTTGTCTTTTACACATAAAGTATCATCATACATTTTTCATTTGTCCCAAGTGAAGATGGAACAAAAGAGAGAACCAGCCCACAGACTGAACTCATCCCAGAGATGAGTTTTTCACTTTTTTTCTCTGAAATTGAAGGCAGACTGCTTCAAGATACTTGAATATCACCTTTTACATGAGGTAAAAATACTTCTATGTTGCCACATCCATGTGAATTTTATTATTGAGAAACTTTAGTGATCAAGATACTACAGTTAAGGCACAACAGCTTCTGGAAAAGCCGAATTTATCTGAGTTTTTTTTTTCTTTAAATGAACAGGACTTTTAAGCTATGCCATTATTCACTTCCATATTTTGCTCTGGTCAACACTGCCTTTGCTATATTGATATCAATAAATTAGTGTTTTGACTTTTAGGACAGCACAACTGGGAGTACATAAACCTCTCTCACAGTGACAGAGCTAAAGGTAAAGACAAAACAAAATCAGATCCAAGCAAAACTGTCAAAAGCAAGATTCCCAACATCTATAAATATTTGTGACAAGCATGCAAGAAGTTAAATGTTCATCTTGAGCTTTGTAGCTCAATCCATTATCTGAGGTTAAATAAGAACAGTTGTTAATTCCACTGAGGGTTACCCTATTGCTACACCTATAAAAGTGCCTAAAAGGCTCAGAAACAGCTGCCTTGTAACAGCTTGCCTGTTCCAGTTAATTCAGAACAATGTTTTATATTCTGCATTTCCTACAAAGACTGTTCTGCATTCGTGCTCACTGAGAAGCTGCTGATTTTTCCACATAAAATACCACCACTTCTCAAGTTATTTCATTGCTTTCCCTAAACAGACTGCAGAATTAGTCTGAGTTCTCTGAATGTTTCATGAAACGAAACCATAAAAATTGTGTAGCAGGAGGTAAGGAACCCCTACCATTTCAAAGAACAATACATCATGTGCTGAGAGGAAATGAGGGAGCAAAATCCATCATTTGCACATCACATGTGCAGTAAACATTTAAAAAACAGACAGCACTTTAGTCACAATTGTTAATTTTGAAAGTGATCTGATCTCCTGGAATTTCACTTGAACTGGTACCAGAGGAATCTCTTATTCTAATTCAGCACATACATCATCAGGGCAATATAGCAAATAATAGCAAGTAATTCTGTTGCTATGTGTATGTTATGATTGGGGACCATGACACTGAAGTCAACATAAAAGGAACTCAAACTATGGGAGAGAAAATACTTCAGTATTAATTCTCGGCTGAAGACTACCAAACAAATTTAAAATTGCAAGTTGCTAAACCAAATGATTTCACAAAGTTCCTTGACACAGACTAAGCAGAGATGAAAGAAATCCTGCAGCTATTCCCTAAGATTTTTGAAGTCATATACCAGTGTGCAGTCAAAGAAGTCATCTCTTTGGTAATGCAATTCCAAATGATTAAGAAGTCAATCAAATAAGTGCTAAAAAATAGTTTCTCCATATTCACAATGGTCTTATTAAAAGATGACAATTGAAAAGAAAGAAAAGACTGCAAAACGTCTCATCCAAGCCTTCTATCACAAGGAGATATATTATATAACTCGTTCATAAAAGGATCAGAACCTTAAACAACCTCTAAGCAGTTAGTTCTGTCCCAGACCTCCTTCTTCTTACCAACCCTGCTCTATATTCCTGGCTGGATTTACTGTTTTCAGTTAAATCATCATTATTGTTCCAACATTATAGTGTTGTTATCTTCTTGTTATCTCAAACTGTGCACTCCCTATAATACTCCAAATAAAGCTCTTTGACTTAAGAGATAAAAAACCTTATTTCACCTCCTCCTTCTCCTCTTAGCCTGCAGGAATCATACTAGCTTATAGAGAATGAGTTAGATTTGACAGAATTGTTTATTAATTTCCAGTCATAATTTGTGTTCAGATGTTTTAAGTACAGTAACTCTGCACAAGTTATTGAGAGCAAAATGGGTCTTGCAGAGCTTCCAGCAGAGATGCTTTGGAAGCTGTCCCACTTGGCTTTGGGAATAAATCTATAGGATTCAGACTGAGACAGCTTCTCAAGGGAGCACACGTGATGCAACATTTACTGAGAGTCAATAAACAGAAAATCTTACAGTGCCATTTCAATGCAAATGCTTCTCAAACTGGAATGTAACTTAACCACCCTATTGAGATTTAAGTGGATATAAGATACAACCCAGTGAGGTTAAATGTGAATATTTATGCTGATTGCCTTTTATCAGCTTTTGTCCCTTACTTTGCCATTTTTCTTGAATGCAGTAAAGTCTTCCCGTAGTAACACTGAAATCTGTTATTCGATCAACATAAGAATGAAAAGATGGGGAAAGGGATGAAAGAGGAGTAGAACACTCTGAACTCAGCCAATATGGATTTAGCTGCTTAATTGTAAATTACTTCTTGGGCAAGTCTTCCTATAGCTGCTTCCTTGTCTGTAGCCAACTCCGCCTCATCATAATCTTGTAAGAATGAACTACTGAAGGTCACGAGTCAAAAGAGTTTGGATAATCACCAACAGAGAGCTTGATAAGAGGTTTCAAATGAAGCAAATACAATATCAAAATAGTAGCTCAGGTTCTGAAAGCTGAGTCTACCCTAACAATGCTGCTTCCAGTTCCAGACTGAGAGCTTGTTCATGTTTCCCCACCATGGGGAAACTGGGCACTGCCTAAAGGAATTGTGTTCCCATTTATCTTAGATATATACATTTTAGGCTCATAATGAAAAATTACCACGAGCTTTGATAAAACAGAATTTTCTGTTTAAATATCGATCTCGTATTGGTCCATAAAACTGCCTCACTATATGTTTCCTCATTATTTTTAATTATATATAAAATGCAAGATATAACACCATTAGAAAAAAGTAGAAAAGTATAGATGAGAGGAAAGACATATGCAGAAAATATGAACATAAGAGCCTGAGAAGGGAAAAATTTGGACTCCTAAACAGGTCCCATGTAAATCAAGAGCTCACAGTTGTACTGTGGACACTGGAACTCCCATGGTACCATTGCAGAGCTCCGTGTGCTCATTTTGTATCTTAGCGCTACATAATTTTAAAAAATAAAGCCAAGTTTTTCCTTTCATTTTTATTTTTAAGTTGCACAAACCAGGAAGATTTGTGGAGCATAAAGCCATTTGGAATAGGCTGCTTAGCTGGTACTCTAATCCATCAGCTGCTGGGGGATCTGGAGAGCAGCCAAGCCTCCCAAATTCAACACGTTCAGCAGCTCTCCCTGTTCTTTCTACCAGCACAGGAGGACAGCAGATCCTAAAACTTAAAGTTCTCACTAATGCATCTTCCATAAAGTTTGCTTTACAAAGGCCCTCCCAACCCATCAAAGATATTTAAAGTGCAGACTGGTACTTCAAGATGTCCTGAACTGGTGGGTTTTGTTTTTATTTTGCTTTCAAACACTTCAATTCAATAGCCCAGTGGGAAAGGTCAGGATATCTGGCCATATTTTTTGGCATTACATTTATAAATACAGTGAGGTGTTATTCTGTTTCTCCTCAGCTAGAAAGGGACATGCCCATGAAACCAGAAATCCTGCCATACCTATACCAGCACTGTCTGTAAGATAATTTTTTAATCTATCAAATTCCTTTATATGGAAAGCTGTCCTGAAACTTCTATTTTAAAGAAGCTTGAATTTAAACATGCCCATGTTGAGATGATTTCTGTGAACAAGGATTCACTGTAGTGTGTCAATTAAAGCTGAAACAGCTTGGTAGAATCTTTGGAAAATAAGTGGAACAGCACAGGTTTATGTAAAGAAGGAATGCTTTCTTCATGTATACCTACTCAGAAAAAAGAAAACAAAAAGAAAAATCTGATCACTCCACTTCTTTCTGCTCACTTTCTCACAAGAACAAGTGATATAAATATTCCTGAAAAGCGAATTTGGGACTCAAGTATCTTAAATAAATATTTATCAAGAGCAAACTTACAATTATGAAATGGTTTTAGATAAAATCCTTTTATTGCATAGATGACAACAAAGAATTTCTACAATTAATCATTATAGTTTAAATACTGTTGTCAAAATGTTAAACATTTACAAAGGACTGGCTGTAGGCTTCTCATATGCAAGAACAAATTTGCAAATCACTGTAATGAAGAAAATAATTATAGAATTATAGAGTATTGCACTAAATAGTAATGTTTCAAGTGTGACCATGTGTTCATTCTGATCCACCCATCTGAAGGTGATCAGCTGGTCCCAAGCACTTAAAGCTTTATCATAGATGAGCATGGTTACAAAGCTATATGCATCACTTATTAATTTTTTTTAAAAAATCAACTATATGATGCACTAGAAATTTACATTAATATGCTCTTACAGTAATTTAATTAAATACTCATTACTAAGTACCACATCTAAATAGTGTGACTGCTACAAAATTGAATTTGGAACTATTCAGAAACAGCAGCAGAATATTTCCTTACAAAATCCTGCTAAATCATCATACTCCTATGGAAATGTCTATTACTACCCATTATCTGATCCCAAAGGATAAACTTTGGGAAAGTGTTATTAAGTTTTGAACCCAATGCTATTATGAATATTTAGCATCAGAGGAACACTCTGAACTCTACTCCTTATTTTGCTTTGGAGATATTACTTAAAGGAACTGTTGCACTTTTTTAATGTATCAAGTAATGAAATACTGACATGTTTCTCATTTTCTCTTAAGCACTATGGTCCATTAAAATAAATAATACATTTTTTTCCTTCATCAATCCACATTTGTCATGATTTGCACATGGGTTCCCATGTTCTACATCACAATTGTTTCCATCTCTATATTGCAAACCAATAAGGAATGATTACATTTATTTACTAAATTGTTAAACTGTAGTTTATAGGAGAAAATAACTTACCTTGCAAACCTCCACTACCAGAAAACTGTTTGTTTTGAAGTCCTGGCATGTATAAAATTAGCTGTTAGAGAATTACAGGGTTTGAGCAATAAACTGCAGTACCACGTAAATTTATATAGCACTCTGGCTTGCTAAGAAACAACACTTAGTATTGAAGGAGGCTATATAAACAGCACCTTAAAAAATAATAATTCTTCAACAGTTATTGTAATAAATGTGCTGAAGATTTTAATTTCAGCTACAGTTGACAACAGTAACAAGGTTATCCCAACCACAGAAAAATGGTTTTATTTCTCTCCAATTCTTTGGCCTAATGGCTTCATAGGCAAGAATTGGCTACATAGTGGTCACTACAGGGAAGAGAGACCAAAATTTTCAAGGTTGCCTACCTTACATGGGACAACAATATTAATTTCTAGTCAACAGAATAAAAAGCTGCATTTTACAGTGAATTTGTCCCCTGTGCACCTCTCCAGCAGAGTAAGACAATTTAAGCTATTCCACTGCACTGGCTTTCTCTTTGGTATCCAGGAAACTGCTACCAACTTCTAGTTTCAAAATGTTTCGTGTACCATGGGCTGAGCAACCAGAAATGTCAGCCTGACTTACACACAGGAAAGTGTGTTTTTCTTTCAGGAAAGTTAAAGATCTAACTTTTTTAAAAAAGGTAGCATCAAACCACTTGCTTTGCCCAGCAAATAAACAGAGACTGCTCATTAAAATAGCATAGAGATATCCTTTGGGTTGCTTTTCTCCGTTGTAGCATGGCCACTTTAAACTGGTGAGACAGATTTTGAATTTGATGTCAGCCACTCCCAGGGCTTTGCAGTTACGTGTGTGGAGGATGAACAGCAGGAACTAATACAAGTATCATGACTCTTTTCAGGCAGTAGGTGAAACCTTGAAGAAAAAGTGGCTCTGTCTTCAAAAAAGTGACCTGACCTTTGCTTTGGTGGGTTTTTACTCTGCAAGAAATAAAAAGCACTGCATGCTTTCCAATGCATCCTTCCTAGCTGATAAACGATTTTGTTCTAGCACTCAGCACAAAAGGACCACGTTTTATAAAGACCAATAGCATGCTATTAGTGCTAGCTAATGATAGCTCATGTGTCATACTGGAAACAAGCTTCATAGACCTGGAATATGTCATATGAATCATGAACAAACACGTAATTGGCCCAGAACCTTTGATATGCTTACCAATTAAATGAATTGCTTACCAACGCAATTCTCATTGAATTTAATGTATTTAATTTTACAATGACTTTGCAGTTCTTTGGATATCAAAGGCATCACAAATCCAGCATGCTTATCATTTATGACACTTCTGCTCTGAGAATTTCTTGCAGCATGCAAAGAACTCTCTGTAGGGTATCTGTGATGTGTTGCACAAGCAAGCTAATCTAATATTGACCTGACCAGTAATAAAATCCATTTAGAACCTGCAATAGTTCGTAATGGTTTTACTTGCAATTGATGAAATATTCCTGAAACAATCTGTAGTTTGGTATAAGCAATAGTGGGGGTTTACTTGACACAGAATACTCTGCTAGTAAAGATAATTCTTGTATATGATGTCTTAGCAAAGAACCCCTTCTGTTAATAGACTTTTAAGGATTTAAATATATTTAAGTCCAGTGTAAAATACTTCTTTTATGGAGCCAGATCCTGCAGTCTTTGCACAGCTAAAAGTTCCATGGAAATCAATGGGAGCTTTTAAAGTGTAATAATAAGGACCTGCCCAGGGTCACTGGCATAATACAGCTCTGCTGTGATGCTTTATGTGTAAGCTCCAACCTTCTCTGTCACTTGCAAGAGGCAGAGATCAAAATGAGATCAAAGATCAAGATACAGAAACCCACGTGAATTCGAGATGATAAAGACCCTCATTAAATAAAAAGAATGGCATCAAACAGCATGGCACATAATGTTGATGCACTTTTTGTTTGGCTAATGTACATTAAATAATGTCAAAATATCTTAACTTTTTCCAGAATTTAGAACATATTAATAGAATTTTAGGAAAAGTGAAGTTTAAACAAAAAACCTTACAGTAAGTTCTACAACAATGATAATTTGGGGGAGAGCTGTAGCAATGCCTACGACGGCAGAATTTGGCTCCGTATGTTCTGTTAGCAAAAACCCAGACTGTTTATATGATGTAAATTGCTTTTTAAAATGTTACTAGAGCTATAAACTCTGTGGGTCCAGATTATACATTCAAATTTCAGGGAGAGTTTGCCTCAGTGAACAACAAGGAATTGTGCTTTATTTGAAAACTCCGCTTGATGCTATATCTAAGAAAACAACAACAACAACAAAAAGCCCACGAAGAGGTATTTTGGGTATAAACTTTTGGATAACTACAATTAAATCAACGGGCTGATCCTCCAGCCCTTGGTGCTTTGGGGATCCTATCCTGCAGAAGGTTGGCACGGGGAAACTTCCAGCAGGCCTTGGCCCAGCAGGAAATGCCGGATTCCTGTTGGCTTCATTGGGGCAACTCTAATGAGCCACCAGACCACGGCTAGACCCCAACTGCCTCCTTAACCGTGGGGTTGACGGACCATTTATTGCACTATTACTCTAATTACGGTTTTTGAACAGTGCGTGTGTGTTCTGCTTCCAACCGAGCTTGGCTTCCAGGCGCAGGCGCGGCCGGCGCAGGCCCCGCCGGGCCGGCTCGGGAGTGCGCGCGGAGGCGGTCGGAGCCCGCTGCTGACTTGGCGCCATTGTTGGTTTCACTGTTGTAGGGCAAAGGCGCTAGGGCGGCCGATAAGGCTGTGGCCATGGTGATGAAGGAGATTCCGAGGGAGGAGTCTGCAGAAGAAAAGCCCCTCCTCACTGTGGCATCCCAGGTGGGCAGAGCGCGGGGCTCTGAGGGGGCCGCGGGCGCTGCGCGAGTCCCCAGCCCCACTGCTTCACTGAGGGGGGAAAACAGCCTGGGGTGAATATTGGGGGTTTAGATGTTTTGACATGAAAATATAAACCAAAATGTACTTTTCCCCCAAGTTCAGTTATCAGAAAGTCATTTAAAGCTAGTTTAAAATCTCAGTTCTAATTCATTCCATCAATTGTCATGCCATAAATACACATTTGCCGTTCATGTATAAATATTCCCATTCGGTGCATATGTAAAATAAGAAACAACCAGTTCATAGTAGTGTCATTTCCAATATCTCATATCCCATTCCTAAGCTCTAACTGGGGTTCTGCTCCTGGCCTGGATCAGAATATGCAACTTTGCACATCTCATTGCTTTCATTTCTACACCTTCAGTCAAAGGAAGGACATTTATATCCCCACACTAAACCTTACACATACCTTGAAGTAGCCACCAAGCATTTGGTGGTTCCAATAGTTTGTTAAAGACAATGACTGAACACTACTGTAAATCACAGCACTCTCGTACGAGAGTGAATTTTATTCCCTTGTGTTGCTCACGTACATGAATTTGTTCCCCAGGCAAGGGCATTTAGTTTACTGCCGATACTTACTGCACAAAAATACTTCCAGCTCATCAGGAATGGAAATTGCTGGAAGCTGTTTTTATGTGAGAGCCTTAAATGAAATCCACAGTCCTGTTTTATTCCTCTCACAATTTAGGATAACAGCTACTGTACTTTAGAAAGTTCTCAGACGCACACACACCAGCACGTATTTCTCTAGCAGAGCGTTGCAGATGTGCTGCACTAATCAACATTCTAGAAATATCATCTACTAATTTGGAAACCAGGTCTGGCACCTCCTCCTCAGTCCCTGTTGAACGCCATGTTTTGTTCATGGTGAATTCCAATGGCTGTGAAGAAATTTCACCAGGGAAAAGGATGCTCTGTTTAAGGCATCATTTCTAATTTTCCACCAGGTGATTAACAAACAATTTAAAACCCACATAAAATGCCATCCCCTGTAAACCTTCACTGCACCCCCAAAAAAAAAAAATTGACATGCAAACCTTCTATTGGTTTCAACAGGGCCAGGAGTTCAGCCTGGGTTCATTAAACGTGTAACACACCATTTGTAGTGGCTGTCTGTCAGTCTCCTCAGCAATAGTCTATGATAAATTTATGAGTAAAATGCTTGTGTCTGTTAGTCAGTGTAATTTCTTCCACTAAACACAAATACCTACTTCCCTGCTATGCACCAAAGGGGTGCAGAAGCCAAAAGGAAGCAGAATCAAGTGAAAAAGTGAGTATTTTCCATAGCCATCTCTGCATCATGTATGTGTGATGTGCAGTTGTGCAACCACGTTGCATTTGTCATTTGTCCCCTAATTGTCTGGCTGAAGTGTTGGTCTGAGATGCTGTCACTGCAGTGTGTCCATGTGAAGCCCTCATCCCCACCATCCACGCAGGAAAACGCTCTGCTGTGTCAACCATCCCCATCCCAGTGTCTGTCTCTGCTCTTTACATGATGAAACAGATGGATGTGGTTGCTGCTCACGGGGTGGAACAAGTCCCAGATTGACTGCAAACTTCCCAAGCCAGATGGGTCAGGACAATAAAGCCTGGTCTTTCCAAAGTTCTCACCAAACGCAGTGTGGGCAGGTCCACATCTTAGGGAGTAATTTAATGCATTAAGTAGCTGTGCTGCTCCAACCTTACAGCTACCTAAGAAAAAGCCTGCAACTGAAATGCAAGGATCAAGCCCAGACAGAGGAGCACTGGCTTTTCTAAGAGAAAAAAAAAAAAACTGAAATCCCCCATTTCCAAAATCCTTGATGAATGGAGGATTAATTATGTCTGACTGAGGAGAGAGACTCCACAGGAAGCATAATTGGAATCTGATACATAAAGAGTCTCTGAATCTGCTTTTTGATAGTGATAATGTACATAGGCCCCTGAATTTGTAATTTAAAATATGTCTCTTTGCTCTTTTTCTCTGGAAAATGGTAAAAACATATCCAGCACAGAACAAGACAGATAAATAGTCCCATATTATTGTAATGCTCCTGGCAAAGCCCAGCTTTTAAAATATAAAACCTATGTTTTGAATAAATACTGCGAATTAAATTTGAACTATGTTTCCAATTCTCATATTATTTTATACCATCAGATGGTATATAGTATTATATCATCAAAACTGGAGGCAAATCTTCAAATAACATTAACCAAAAAAGTACTGCAGATTCTTGTGGGGCTGTGGCAGTACATGGCAACTGGGAATCTCAATCACCATTCCAGCAGTAATGAGTGTACTACAGTGAGCAGAGAGGTACTCCTGATAATTGAATGGACCTTTCAGTATCTATTTTTTGTAATCCTGTCTTCCTGTCTCAATTACCTTCCATAAAAGTCACTTTCTTCACACTTACTGGTGTGAAAAAGGATTCAGTAGTTGCCAAATTTAATACTTCAAGCATCAAGAGAGTGATCTTCCAGTTCTAATGGGATTTTATAGAATATAACTCTATCCATGTTGCTGTCTCCCTTTATCTTTTAAAAGATAATTCTTAATAGACTGGGACAAATGAAAAAGAGGTATTTTTTTCACATGAATAGAACCTAGAAAAACGTGTAAGAAAGCTTGCTGAAGGTTCAAAGATTACCTGGATATTAAGCTATGAACCAATTACTTCTACCTGAAGCAGAGAAATAAATGAGAAAAATCATGCATAAATTTGGTTTTAATTGCAAAATAAAATTATTCTTCACAGCTACTTTGCATTTGTCAGGAGAAAAAAATCTTGCTTCAGAATTACTTTCTAATGAGAAATTTAAACCTAAATATGCCCTGAAGTCAAAGTTGAATTGTGCAGTCAGCTATGAAATTCTCAATTTGCTACAGGTCAGTGAACTTCAAAGGATCTGATTCAATCACGTACTTCAACCCAGACTTATACTCTAAAATATGATTAACTGCTTTATTGAGCAGTAAAATGTTCAATCTTAAACATTTTGCAGAAACAAAAGAAATCTCACAGTGTCACAGGAATTATTTGTCCCAGATCCATCACACCTAATTTAGATTCCTTATCAGAGTACATGGGTTGGAAAGCTGCTCATGGTAGGATCTCTAAAAAGACAACAGAAAGAAAGAAGACCTGCAGGAGGGGATCCACATCCATGACAGTCCTGTGGCCAATATACTCTGGAATTCTATAGAACAGAAATGGGAGTCCATGGAAACCTTACCAATAGGAAAAAGAAATGCAAAGTATATCTCGAAAGCTTCTCCCCACTTCTGCTTGTAACTGAAAAATATAGGAGCTGCCTACTTAGAATTTATGGGACCCACACAGACATTGCTCAGAACACAGTTTTGGTCTTGAGCACTTATAATTTAAAAAGTTAACCCACAGAACACTTTAGGGTTTAGTATTTGAATTGGAAATAAGAAATTTTAAAAGCTGGAATTACATTATAAGGACCATGCTGAAATTCATCCTCCCCTGTGAAAAATGCAGGCTACAGCACATGTCAGAAAAAGAGAGATGTTTCATTACTACACCCCAATTAACTCCACCAGATGCTTTAGGCTTTTTTTTATGATCTATAAGGTATTAGCATTCAGAATAGGAACTATTATTTTTAAAGTGAACTTCATTTGCATGCCAATACTTAGTTGATCTAAGCACATTTATATTTGCTTAAGGGCTTGTGAATAAAATACTCAAACATTTCCACTGCCTAAATTCCACTGTTCTGGTGTTTTGGTTTTCATTTGCTTTTATGTGTGTTTATATGTGTGTATGTATGTATTTATTTACTTATTTTGGTGGTGGTGGTATGTTTTTGCTTAGGTTTAGTTTTCTTTTCTTGCTTGCTTTATTAGGCTTTTTTAATATTTGTTTTGTTCTGGGGCTTTTTTGTGGGTTTTGGTGGGTTGTTTGGGGTTTTTTTAATCTCTAACAGGAGATATGTGAATGCTTCCATTCAATTTTATAGAGGAAACAGATTAAAGGTAGCTAATATTCAGCTCCCAATATTGTTAGTAGATTTTCTGATGTGTGTATCAAGGGCTCACTACATGAATTTGATTGCATAATCACAGTTTTCCATATAAACTTAACAGTCCCATTTGAATCAATCATGTTCATTCTAAGCTTCTTAGCATTAGGCTTGCTCTGACTTCCAGCCCATTCCAGAAATGTTTTCTCCATAAGATTATAACAGAATGGTGGGATGTTCCAGTGGATGTAATTATCTTCCCTTCTCTTTCACACCAACCTAAACCAGAATTCACTCCATTTTAACTAAATTAAATACCTTCAGGTAAAAAAGGCAAAAATCATGCCAGTTTTAATTATTGTCATTATCAAAGTCCGGAGTGCAAGAATTCATTGTACATTCCAATCTGCCTTCTGAGAACAGTGGCAGTTTCTTCACTGATCTTAGGATAACAAGGTTTGAGATCCTTTTTTTTGAGTCTTTTTAAAGGATTCATGGTAAATTCATTAGCAGTATGTTCTATACATCTCAAATCTAGTTTATTATAAAAGCTTTGAGTAGTTTATCTGGGGACACATCCTAAGTCCTACTGATAACTCTTTTTCATCTATTATTAGGACAGGGTAAATACATGAAGAGCAAAAAAAGAAACACAAAAATGAATAAATGCATGCTTAGCAGTACAAATATTAATTGATTCTTTACCTCTAAGTTAAATATTGCTCAACATTTATTGCTTTTAGGGCCATATGCATAATTTCAGCAGAAATATTCTCATGAGTACAATAAAATTGCCTTGACAATACGCTTAAAAGTCATGAATTGGCTGCTTTCCTAAAGTTATATAGATCTCTCTCAACTAAATTAAATACATTTTTCACAAAATTACAATTTTAATTTGAAATTAACATGGGAATTGATAGTGTAATATTTTTTAATAAAGTGAAACAATTAACCATACTGTTTCATACATTGTAAAATTCCTTACTATTCCTTAAGGACAGAAAAATTGGACAAACTTTTTTTGTGAATAATATGAAACATAACTTTAGCTCTGGCTTTTATATTAATTACTAGGAGTTACTTTTCAGAAACTTCTTGGCTCTTCATTCATGAACACTTCAGGTATGAATACACTGTCCTGTTAAATAGTTGCATACCACATGCTACAGTTCTAGATCACTGAACTTGCTTTTTTTTCAGTGAAACTGTTCTACTGAATTGCAGTTCACAAACAGCTGATGAGTTTCAAGCTCTCCAATCTGCTGAAAACATCACAAAGCAAACAGACATGCCATGACTGGGAAAGCCCATGTAACAAGAACTTATGATTTGATTCCTCTGACCAGACACAGTAACACATCCAAATCCACATCCTAACTCTAGATATGCTGCAGAACTTTGAGAAGAAAAATCCACAGAGAGGACAAGAAAATATCTGCGTGGTTTTCAAGCAAGTACAGCCCATATGCAGAAATATAGCAGGGGTGTCAAATTATATATGGCAATGACAAAATGTTGTATTTGCTCACTGCTGTAGATCTTCAGCCTAGATAATGATACGGGGGAGAGGCTGAAACAGAAATCACCAGGTAACACCACAAAGAAAACTTATGCCAAATGATAAATAAAATCTCCTAACGCCCAGGAGGTAGAGGACTCCATTTTTGATAACAGCTTCCTTTAACTTAAAGAAGTGAATGGAGCATGCAGGCATGAATGCAACAGGCACATTTACAATACATCACATTTCTGTATGGGTAAAGGCCAAACTGTCAGTCACAGTTAAAAGATGACAAGAGTAACTTTCCTCCTCTTCCCCCATGGCTCTGGTCCAGCAGGACAGTTAAGCACGTGCTTAACCTTGAGTTTGCAGAGCATCTTTAAGTGCTTAGCTGGAGCCAGGCCAAAATGCAGGAGCCAGACACAGCTCCCATGTTAAACCTCCTTTTGCCACACAAGGTTGAACAGAGGGAAGGAGATAATGAGCTGTGAGATGTTTAAATTTACCTTGCAACACCACACCATAACTTGTCCAGGTCAAGCAGCAGAAACACAAGCAGGGTGTTGGTGTGACACAAGAGCTGTCACCCAGCAGTGCAGCTGCTCTTTATGGAGATGCAACATAAACAAAGGTTTTAAACAACACAGCTGGCACGTGAATTCGAATGTCTAATGCAGTGTCTACAGCAATTCTCCCTCCCACAGCTTCTCTGACTTCACACAGACCCTGACAGCTGTTTGTGTGAAGCCCTGGGGGGTGACTTAGCTTGTGTGGCTACAGGTAAGGAATTGTCACCCCTGATTCACAGGCCACACCACACAGTTCCCACTACCCAGCAGCAGGGCATTGGTTATCACTGGTGAGCAGGGCTGGTCTTCAGAGAGGCAGCATCACCAGAGGGCTCCTTGCAAGAGGGTGCAGTGAACTCATCTCAGTTTTAGAGCTTCCCACAATTCACGTGAGGCAGAAGTCAGTTATACCATGTGCCATATGAATTGATTCTCTCTTCTGGTGAAAACCAGATATTTGGCTCTCATGTCAGCTTCATTGGGACATACATTCATAGTAGAGTGACAGAGAAAAATTAATGTATCACTCTGGCACAAGGATGAGGGAAAAAGCCAAGAAGTAATCACACTTATTACACAAGAATAAATGAAGTGTGTGAAGCAGTAATTTTGATTGTGAAATCTTTATAAACATACTAGAAAAATGAGAAAATAAAAAACCCAAAACTTGTGCAATGTAACTTTTATCACGAGACTACTGATTTTGTTAGGAGTTCCCTCTCCAAACACCCCTCTGCAACCAGGAGAGGAGGTCTTCCAGTTCTTATCCTGCCAAGATAATGATCCACAGACACAACTGTCAGGCCAATACTTCTAGTTATGCTCTAGAAAACAATAACCTACATTCTTAGTTGGAGTTCCCATTTATCAGTTTTTAGAAAGAGCCAGGTAGTAGAAATAAATTTATTTGTTTCCTCTTATCCCAGTGAGTGCCACCAAAGGTCATGAGGTGCCAGGTGTGTGCAGAGAACCTGTCAGGAAACCATTGCTGTGTATGGTAAAAATAATTAGTGATTGAAATTAGCTGGTGTGTCTGCCTAAGCACAACACTTACAAGCTGCTGGAATTGATCTGACTCTTTTACCTGTTTTTCCAGTGTCACCCAAAGAGCAGACAAGTTTCTCAGAGCAAAGTTCAAATATAATCTTTTTCCAGTAGAAAATCTGAGTTAAATGTTTCCTGCCTTCTCCCATGCTCATGAGCACATGTTCATGACCACTCTCTGAGCCTCCTGGAGCAGCTCATGTCACTGGGCTGGTGCAGCCCAACCATCCTCTCACCACACTGAGTGGGCAGCACAGGAAAAGCCTCAGTGCCCAGGAGCAGCTTTGCTGCTGAACTGTACAGGGGATTACCCAGTACTAGTTTGGGGTTTCCTAAATTAGTGCCATGAGTAATTCAATCAGGCTCAGGCAACAAAATGGAACTAATCCAAAATTCAATCCAACTCACTTTAGTAGCAAATTATATCTAAATTTTAGATGCCTTTTGAGCCAGTCCTTCTAAAATAAATCCCATATGTAGCCAGGGGGAAAGCTAGGTGCCTTTGAGAGCCTCCTGAGGGACAGCCTAAATTGGGCAGGCACAATCTCCCTCTGGAGTTGCTTTTCTAGGCATTTCTCTCTCCCTATTGAACATGGAGGGAATTTAGGCACTTAATTTAAGAGAACTAGTTCACTCTGTGCTCAAAACATAGGTGCTAATTAGCTGCCCATGCCTGACTGGAAGTCCACCCAATTTAGAGTCTAAATAATTTATCTTAAAGACTAGCATTATGTTATGCCCTAGTAAAGTTTTTAAAAAGAAACAAACCAGCATGCTGTGTGCACTGCAAACGGATCAAGATCAGGAATGCAGTAAGAGAGGATATAAAATGGGATGGAAGGACTATACCTTAGTTGCTGCTAAATGATTCTTGCTTTGCATATTTTGAAGCAGTGGGGCTGAAAACAGACACTTTTGACTCCCAGTATCTCTCTCACAGCACCCAAAATCCCCACTTACATGCTTTTTGGAATGAAAAAGTGCAGTAGCAGTACTGGGGTAAGAAAACCACCTTTTTCTGCTGTGCTGTTCCCAGAAGACTCATTTGAATTTAGGAGTATATTATACTATGGATGAGTGTCTTCAGATGAGTTAGTAGTAGGGAATATCAGCCTCCACAGATTCCACATATCCCACAATTAAAGGAGTGTGTGGGCTGCTTCTTTAATTAAAGTGAATCTTATAGAGAGAATTTAAGTTCCTAGAGACATTGTGAGAATTTATGGCACCCACTAGCTAAACTAGTCCTGAGATCCCCCATTTTCCCAGGCTGAGTCTACACCACTTGATGTGTGTACAGATATTGGGCACATAAATCCCGTGCAGGATCGGCCACCTGGCTCCTGCCCCCAGTTCTGCTCCTCCAGCACCCAGGGATGCTGGGTGACTTCCCTAATTTCATTTTGCTTCCCTCATCTGCAACACAGATAATACTCCTCAGCTCTGTGGTGGTGCCAGGCTTGATTCATGAATGTTTTAAGGCATTCTGTGATTTTCAACCTGAAAGGTGCTTGGGAACCATAAATTATTGGTTTAATATAGATCATAGTTTTCATCTCATAAATCTTTTATGTACTACTCCAAATTCATGCCTGATACAATTCTAATAACTTGAGCAGCATTAAGCGAGGGATAAATTTGGTACAGTATACGAGGCAGCAAAATGAAATTCCAAGTGTGAGACCAAGGACTTAACAAGTGGCATTTCTTACAGAGTAATGTCAGAAACCTACCCCACTGCCCACTTTTCTACAAAAAAATATCATCTCATGGCACTCTAACTTGTTAAGTCTTAATTCATCATTAAATGTCTGGTTCACATCAAAAGAGTATTTTTCTAATATTTTCTATTGCTATACGTACGTATTTTGTGTTTATTGAGAATTAGTAGATATGGTCATGTTTTTGCAGTCTGTTTTTATAAAAATATTTGAGTTGAAAGCAGATTAATTTTTCACAGGAACCAACCTTTGAATAAGACATTCCTACAGCTTCTAGTCCTTAGCCATGAGAGCATAGGACACAGGACTAGGAGGGATCCTCTGGGTCACATTCACATCAGAAACAGCGATGCAGAAGGCTTGGCAAAAGCCATTTTAAATAGGTGGGCATTTTGTCCCCCTACAGTAAGAAAAAAATACTTTTCATGTAGTTCATTGCTGTGATAGTTGAGTTCTTTTAATTCCCAGACCAGATGTTCTCATGCCCAGTTTAGAACTCCGTTATCAGGCCAACATTTCTCTATAGCTGAAATAACTTTGCTCCTCCACTGTCATCTGACCACTCTTCAAAGGGAGAGTGTACATGAAGAATAACTACATTCCTACTCAATCTTCATTTTGTTAGCCTAAGCAAATCAAACTCTTTTAGTCTTCCTTTAAAATGTAATAAATCTAATGAACACAATAAAGAAAATTCTAAGGATGTGACAACCATCTTTGAAAAGGAAAAAAAAAATTATCAGACCTCATACTTCAGTTAGACCTTGGTAAAATTCAGATCTTTATTAAGTCTTGTCTCCTTCCTCTCCATGACTCTGATTCTTAACATTATTTCTGCTCTTCCCAGACTTTGTCCTCTGACCTCTGCAGCAGGTTTGGGCAATAAACTGCCTTTCCAGTTGGTCTTCAGATTTTCTGTTCTTCACTGTCTGCAATGAGTCATCTTGGGTACTTTGGTTCTCATAATCTTTCTTCATTTCATCCTTCCCCCATTCTTCCCAAATACATTCCATGGAAGAAAATTTCCATGGAATGTATTTGGAAACTTGATAAGAATCTGAATCTTATGTGATAATGTACCCTATTGACAGTCTTATAGATACAAAACCAGAGTTACTTCCTATGAAGTTTTTATATTTACACAGATTCCTACAGAACGTCTTCTTTCTTCCCTCCTCTCCCTCTCCAAATGGTCTAGGTCTTTTCTTTATGCTGTGTAAATGCAGAAAGAAATGTATATACAAGCAACTTTTGCTGATACCGAGATAAAAATTTAAAATACTAAAGGTAGTTCGGAAAAGACTCAACTCTTAACTTAAGGCATCCACATGTTTTTCAAAATAGTCATGAGTAAGGACTGTCACCAAATCATAAAAAGAAAAATTAGGTCTGCTTAAGTCCTAAATATCACCATTAGGTAAATTTGTAGACCTGGGGATAATGGAAAACAAAGATGTGCAGTGGATATAAATACAATTTCTAATCAAGTGTTGAGATTTACCAAATTAAGCAGGTGCCTTCTGTGCATTGAATGAGACAGCAACCTGGACAGGCAATCCAGAGTTAAACCTCTCATGATTAATTCCCTGGTGAGGTGCATCTGCAGTCTGCATTCAGCACATGTACATCTGGAGTTTGGGACAGCATCACTGCCAGGTTTCTAAATTCAGATCCCACATTTGCACATTGGGCTGCACTCAGCTGGGCAGGCAATCACTCATCTGTCTTCCATGGTGCTCATGGAAACTGGTGTTCCAATGCAATATCTCAGGTCCTGGGCAGATGCACTTGTACACACTCACAGCAAGTCAGCATTAGATATCAGCTTAAATCTTTGATCCATCAAAATAATGGGCTTGTTATTTCAATAGCTCCAGTATTTTGCTGCAGCTTTGCAACACAGAAATCAAGTACTGAGCAGCAGTGAATCTAATCTGGTTTGCTGTAATAACTTTAGAGATAATCCTGCTGCTGGAGTAGCTCAGGGCCAGTATTAGGATAAGTAAATACCCAAAAAGGGTATTTACTTATTCTAACAAATATTAGGATAAGCAAATACCCTTTTTGGCCAGTTTTAGTCCATGTTAGCAACCTAAATTTAAAAATTCAAACATATCTGAGAGAAAATTTTGAAAATTCAACAATGGAAAAAGAGTTAGAAGGTTGAGAAGAAGATGGAGAGGATAAAAAAAAGCTGAAAGAGCTCCAGACAAAAGCAACAGTGGAAAAACATTTTTTCAGATAAAGAAATTAAGATGCTAAGATAAAGTAAGTGCAGGGCACACCATCAGACATCCCTCCAGCTCAGCTTAAGTCTTGATCCTCTAATCAGAGATAGATGGCAAAGACGAGGCTTTTATTTCTGAGACTTGTACAGTTTTAAATTCCTAATGCATTAAATAGCCTGTAACACAGAGATTTCTGTCAGGTAGCAGAACACCAGTGCATTCATCCAATTAAAAATGGAAAACTGCTCATAAATAAAAAAGTGTTGTATGAGTCTTCCCACAGTCAGAACTCATGCAGAAAGTTCATACACTCACCAGGCTCCATCCACTGCCATTCACATGTTGTTGTATGACAGACAAGTATTTCCTGTCTCTGCAGGTTATTGTTTAATGGGCTAATGCTTCTTTGCAAGATGAAATGCTATTGTGGAAGTTCTGTGGGGAAGCATGTTACTTGTAAGAAAAAAAAGGCCACTTCCAAAAAAAAAGAAAAGCCCTGCTTATCCTCCTGGTGATAGAGAAGGGCAACTTCACCATGGATTTGAAAGGAGCTGCATCAGGCCCTGTAACTTTAGCCCTATAAGCAATAGTATGCAATAACTGCTAAGGAAAAATCATCTTGCTGCTTTATTTTTTGTGTGATGTTTTAAATTGGAATATAATTTTGCCCCAAAAGAGTAACTAAACCTTTTTTATTTTAATCCCAGTGCTATTTGTGCATCGTCTAATTGCAATATCTTACTCTCACAATTAAAAATAAAGCACATGATATTGTGAGAATATGTTTTATTTCTGTAAATTCTGCGTCCCAAGAACACACTGTGACCTGGGGTTCTTTGTTGCTAGCTGGTGAATGAGCAACAGGAGAGCAGACCCCTCCTGAGCCCCTCCATTGATGACTTTCTCTGTGAAACTAAGCCAGAAGCTGTTGCAAGGCCTGTAACATCGAATACTGCAGGTAAACAACATTCTTTACTATCCCTCACTAGAGAAAAATAGTTTTAGTTTTAGTTTTAGTTTTAGTTTTAGTTTTAGTTTTAGTTTTAGTTTTAGTTTTAGTTTTAGTTTTAGTTTTAGTTTTAGTTTTAGTTTTAGTTTTAGTTTTAGTTTTAGTTTTAGTTTTAGTTTTAGCTTAATTACAGCACATTTTTGTCAAGTGATTTCTTGGTTTGTTACTGTGTGCACAAAATCACAAACTGGCATTAAATTATAACTGCCTGACCTGTTAGAAGAAAAACTTTGTTTATTACATTTTAGGGGAAATCTGATGTGATTCAAATCACATCAGTTCTAGCAGATCTTTGGGGCTGAAATTAATGCAATTTGTTTAAGTCTCACAGGGTGTACATACGAGTTTGAATCAATTCTCTGCATTTGGTTTTGCAAAATTTTAACCTATGGGAAAACCCACATTTAGTCTGGTTTTTAATCAAATGCATTCCTTACTCTGGAAAGATTTTTTAAAATGAAATCTTGGATGAGATGTTAGAGAGAGAAAGGGGGAGGTATCAAAACACTTCACCCAGGCTGATTTCAGATACTTCATTAGTGAAAGGATCTCATCTATTTCTTACCTTCTTTGTGTTGCAGTGAGGTACTAGAGAAGGTAACAGAAACTAAGAGTGAATCCTGAAAACCTTTTGAATTATACTGAATTCTATTTGAAGTATATTGTCCTTTGGAAGTATTTTTAGAAATTAGCCCCCTCCTACTCAGTATCTGTGCAAAGGTGGTTGATGTTGTTGAGCAGATCAACTGAGAGACAATAACATCTGCACAGCACCACTGTGGTCTCCTGCTGTCTCATAAAAGGACTTGGCTTGTTAGAAGCCATTTAATTAAAATTTATAAATTATTAAATGAATAATTGACAACTGAGTGATTATCTTGACATCTAATTAATACGGGTCTAAAGCAGCATGCAAGTTCTAGTAACAAAAGCTGAAATACTGAATTAGATAACAACTGTAATATTTTTTCCCTTTAAAAATATAGCTGAAGATATTACAGGGATGGATAGAACTATTTCAGATTGTTTAAGAATGGTGTTTGTTTTAAAACATACCTGTAAATTTTACACCTGCCTTGAATATCTGTCAGATTGGGGTGGGGGTGTTAATTAGATTTATTTAATAATAAAACAAAAAATTATTCTGTGAAGATTGAAGAAATTCAGTGATTTCCAAAAACACAGATAAAGCACTGCAAGAGAGAATGCAAACTGATTTGTCAAAAACACCTGCCCTGTAACAGGATGATAAAGAAGGAGTTTTTCTACCTTTTACATGCTAAAGAATTGTAAATGTTACTCTTTAGGCAAATTTTAAAAGAAGAGCTGAAATTGAACATCCTTTTCATACTAATACAGTCCTTAATAGAAACAGCATTAGAGTTTATATTCAGTATTTATGGCCCAAAGGACAAACACCAACAGTAGAAAGCATTAACATCTTCATTCCTTCATGACCCAGCTCCACCCTGGGAGCTGCCTGCTCCAGCTATTCCCAAATGGATTCCCAGCAGCACTGCCCTGAGAAGCTGTTACCAGGACTTTACAAATCATAAGATTAAACCAAATCTTATCTAAAAGCTCAGTTGAATAGGGAGCCCTCACAACAGAGGAAAATCTGTGAAGGCCCCAGCCTTAAGACCTCACATGTCTTTAAGATTTTCAGAGGAAAAGCCTTTTTTGAAAATCCACTAAACTGCATTCAGTTAAGCACTTGAAATCCCCAGGCATATTTTAATACACTGGTCAGCATCTTCAGCCAGGAAATACACACCTCCTCTAGCCAAATGCAAACACATAATTTTTTCCCCAATTAAAACAGATCTTTAAAAGTGATCTATTTGAATTAAAACAACATTGAATTTTAACATTTTGTCTCTAAGTATTATCAACAGGTCTGGATCTCTTGGATCTTAGTGAACCTGTCTTACAAACCCAAAATAAAGCAAAGAAATCAGAGAATCCTTCAAGAAGTGAAGGCTTAAAAGCTTCAACCCACAGAAAGAAGACAGAGAATCCTGACCTGATCAGTGTGGATTCTGAGCAGAAAGTCCAGGCTGCCAGAGTTGCAGACAAGTCTTCTCTAGATTTAGGTAAGAATGTAGCTATTTTATCAGTGCTCCATAGCCCTGCTTAGCACAAGTTTCTCCTGGCTACTATCACAAAAATAATAAGCAACAGCAGAATTTTTGCTGCATCACATTTCATCATTATATATATTCAGCTCCCCATTATAAACTACTTGAAGTACTTTAAACCTTAAGCACTATGCACACATTTTACATTTTGCCTTTGCTATTATACCTATTAAGTTGTCACTAAGTGTGCTAATAAAGTTTTGAAATTTCTTTGGAAAAGGGAATTTAGTCTGGGTGTGTGAAATGGTAGAAAAATCTGTAGGGGTGTGATGAGAAATTGCTGAAGGACACAAATGAGAGGCAGCCCATATTGATGTCCTTTTCAGAATTGCAGGCGTCAGAAATATACATTTATATTTGTAAATTCTGCTTTATCTATGCATACCAGAGAAAAAAATCCATTATTGACAAGAGAGATATATTTATACAGACTGAAAAAAAAATCCCCAAAACAACTCAATATCCTGCCAAGTCTGATCAATTGACAAGCTTTGGAAAAGGTGAATTTGATTTAGTTCCATCCAAACTAAATTACTTGCAGTGCAACTGAGAAATTTGCAAGGTAAATGTAATTTATACCAAGGCAGCAAATTTTCCATCCATCAGCACAGAAATTCTTTTAGAGACCTTTATCTTCAAACAGGAGCTGAACATCTGCTCTTTGCAAAGTGAGTCTGACACAACTGAATAATATCAGTTGCCTACATAGTCATTTTTACAAGTTAGTCTCTAAAAGAAGCTTCATTTTTACAATTTGTCTAAATTACATACAAATCACTGATTTTAAGTTCAAGAATTACACTGACATTCTGACCATGAATGCTAACAGATTTAGAAAAATGTTGTGAATTTCCAAATATTTTCACATCATACCAACTAGAAAGGTGCACAATGTTGGTCTGTGTGTTAGATCTTTATTAAAATATAGGCTTTAGTGGCATTATTTTCTCTATAACACACATTTAACAGAGGAGATAAAACTGTCAAAGTAGCTTCTTTAAAAGATTCATATTTTTCTATTCTTTATTTTTCAGTTGATATTCAGACACAGATAGAGAAATGGGATGATGTCAGTTTTCATGGAGACAGGAGTAGCAAGGTTCACCCTTCTGCAGAGCGAACATCATCATCATCCAGAGCTCCATCAAAGGAGATTTTATGGTACAAATTTTTGCTTTCCTTAAAAAAAATATTTCCAGCCCAGCTTTCTTAATTCACAGAAATGCTTGCTTGATAACAAATCAAATTATTAAACATGTTATGATGACATTAAATGTGTTCAAGAACATATTTTGAACAATGTGTCATAAGCAAGTGCACTATAAAATGCCATTTTGCCAGCAATTTTTAATGTTGTGGAAAGTAGCAGGCACAATTACTTAATAAATGGTGGTGAGAACTCTACAGAGACATGCAGTGAAATCCTTTATTGTGGTGATTGATTTTTAGACACCTACTGAGGCACAGTCTTGTGGCTTTGTCTTGCCTCAGCTTTCCTGTCTATGAAATACAAGAGTGAGAACACAAAGAGGGGTCCAGGCACTTTTGATAACTGCAAGTTAAACAATTCAGTTGAAAGAAATAACCTAATTCATCGTTGTGTGCTTGAAAGACGTAGGGCAGAATGTCCTGGTGCTGAGTGTGTAAATGCATTATTTCTAGGTCCACAGAAAACAGATCACAGTCTGAGCTGAATAATGTCAAGAGTGCCTTGGACTCTGATTCAGCATCAGAATTAGAACTTGCCCCTGCAATACAGGTAAGAGGATTTGATAGATTTGTTAACAATAAAAAGGCAAGGAGGAACTTACCACTGGCTAGCCATTGACGTCCTGGGAGAATTATTCAAGGGATATTTTCAGGATCATCAGGAAAAATATCTTCACACACCTCTGAAATGAATAGGTTCTGAAATTAGGAGTCAGCATCTGAAACATCCAGAGTTTAATACTGCAGTGAACTGTGGCCTTCCTGTACAGAGGGAAAACTTCAAACTACAGCTTACAGCCCCATCTTTTTTCCCTTCCTCCAGTTCTGAAATTCAGACTTCTAGTGGTTCCCTACCCATGTTAAATATCTATCCTTTAGGTCTCTTGGTCAGGCAGGAATCCCCAGAACTGGGAAATTGCTAAGGAAAGCAGGAAGCAATCATTACACCAATGTTCATTAGCAGTTTATCTCCACAGGTGGGGGAGCAGTGTGGTCACAGGACTTTTTCCTGCTGGAAAAGGAACTCTAATACGGAGGGCTCTGGGCTAAAGGTTTGTAGATTTGCCCAATTCCACTGTTGTATTGTGTCTTGGACAGGTCTTGTTGAAAATGATTACTGAGGGTTGCATGTATGTGTGCACAAACAGGTACAAATATTTATATATGCATTGCAATACAGCAGGTTGTTCACACACCTTCTTTGCTGCTTCTTACTTATTAACTGAAAGATTTCAGGCATTTTCACTGGAAGGGGGAAGAGAGAGTTTTCTGGTGGATTAGCTTTTAGTTGAAAATAATTTTCTCACCTTCCACAGCTATTTTTAGGCCTGGACTTCCAAAACTTTGTCAGATAGAAAATCTGGAAATTAATGAAAAATAATAGCCTCATTTGAAAATGGAAAAATGAGACACTACTTGCCAAATGTGTATCCCGAGATTATACAACTCTTTTTTTTTTTCCCCAAAAAAGTAGAAATAGAACCCAGTTATCAGATCCATTTTTGGGTTTTTCTTAGGAAAAAAGTGTCCTATCTCTACATTACAAACAGGAGGGTTTTCCCTCTGGAAAGCCTCACATTAGTTGTAATGCATGATATCTTTCCTTTCTCTACAATAGATTTTTACATCTTAATAATGGAAAAGATCTATTACACAGTGCTATCCACTTGAAATGGATGGTGTGTTCTCATGTGCTTTGTCCAGCTCATACTGAAGCACCTCTGACCCTTTTTTAGGAAGCTGTTCCTCAGCCCAGTAGCTCTAAATTCCAGGACATTTGTGCTCAACCAAGAATTGTGTAAGTCAAGTAGACAGTCACAGGATTCAAATGCTGTGGCTTTCTGTAAAAGCAATTACAAATGCAGTGTATCTCTACTTTACATGATCTATTTCCTTTGTATCTTCCACTGCAGAAGCAAAAATCCACATTTTTCATTCAGTTTTAGTTCAGTCAGTTGAGGCTCCATAATGTTTTGTAAAATGACTGATACTTGAAAATAAAAAACCATGAAGTTGAATAAGCCAACTTGAAAAAAAAAAAGCAGACTAAATTTCTTATCTGTTGTCTTGGTGCAGTTCGTGTTTTGTTTTGGTTTGTTGTTACCTGCTTGTTTCAAACTTGTGGTACATTTGAGCAACAAAATGTTAAACTGATAATTATTAATGCAGAGAAAGTGAAGTGAGAATGTGTTCTTATTCTAGGTAGGTTACTTGGAAATGTGTTTTTGTTCACTGCCTGCTGCGTCCTGCTTGTACTTGGACTGTCAGAGTTGTCAGCTCCCAACACACAGGCTCATCTGTCTTGACCAAGTTCTTAATCTGCTTGCAAAAGAAATCACGTTAGGGCTTTTATCAAAGCATATGTTTTCCATACTTTGTCCTCTATAGGTCTTGTCTATCTCATTTAAGGGTAACCTTTGCAAATGCAACACATTCTGCCATACCCTAAAGATTTCATCTTGTCAAACTTGCTGCAGTTTTCCATCAGCAGTTTCCCAATCACCTCATCACTCATCTTTGCCACGTTAGATTTAGCTCCTCAAAGTGAAATGCTAACTAGGTCATATTTTCATTAAAATTATGCAATCTTCTTAACAAAATCCTTTGTTTACCAGCACTTGTGCCAATACAAAATCCAAAAGACAGGCTTTGAACTACGAAGGAAGAAATGTGTTTGAAGGCTGTAATGGGCAGTGGTCACTGGTGGCTGTCACTGGATGTGGCTGTCCTGCTTCTCAGCATTTTCTCACATCATATTTTACATATTATTAACTCTTAAACTGCATTGGCCCAAAGTATCCTTGTTCTTTCTTTTGTCTGCCATTCTGAAAAGTTCCTTGTTATGCTTTTATTGGTACTGAGATATCCTACAGTGTTTGGGGGAGGGGGGATTTTGAAGGTTTATTTTTAATTATAAAATTATAAACTGCAGAGGGGGATAGTATGTTCCATTGTCTATGCATAAAGTCTGCTCATATTTTAACTCTTTAAATATTTTCCTGGGCATTTAAAATATTTCATTGCTCACACAGAGTATACAAAACCCCTGATATGCTAAAAATCTGTACCTAATTCTAATATGTCAGTGCTCTTAGACAAAGGTATAGTGCAAATCTTGTAAAACTTAGAAACCTCCAGTTTGAGGCAACGATATTTACAATGTGAAATTAATTCTCCACCTCTCCCAAACAGCTACAGAAAGACTAATGGCCCTAACTTTCCTTGGCTGTGCCACTTACTTACTCTAAGGAAATGAAGAGTTGCAAGGGACAGATTTAGCTCATTGTTTGAAGACTTGATCAAAAGTTAAGACTGTAATTTAAGCCTCTCACCAGCAGTTAAGGTCCAGCAGCACATAAGGAGAATACAAGTGCAGGAAAGTGTGTGCAAATGCACTGGAATGGAAGCTTTTGTCCCTGAACACAGACGTCATGATCAGCTACAGCACCTCCATTGTAGAGAGGTGAGAATATCAAATATATTCTCACCACAGTGTGAGTGTCCAGCCCTGGACACAGCCTGACCCACCTTGGGAGGCAGCTGCAGGCTCCCACCCCATCCCCTGCTGCAACTGGGCAGTTCTCCAGTCCTGGCACTCCACTCCCATCCCCTCTCTCTCTGGACTAGCAAAAAGCAGCGAGTTTGGGGCTTTTTGTGGGGCTTTTCACTTCTGGGTGTCACAATCCACAGTATGACTCTGCATTGTCTATTGTAATTTCAGTTTATATAGCTTTTGTTAATAACCTTTTTTCCCCTCCTGGTGTTCATTTAATGGAGGAGAAATTCTGTTTATGTGGGGATAATGTGGGGACAAACCTATACTCTGTCATGTGGCAGGGGAGGGGACCTCTGTGCTTCTTGTCCTCTTTCCCCTCACCTCTGTGCTGCCCCTAGAAGCTCATTCTGCCCTTCTACAGCACAGCTAAGTCTGAACATCCTCATTTACAGGATTGTCCTTGACCTAAGGAATAGCAGTCACTGGAAACAAATGGGTAAAAAGCAGAAGTAATCAAACAGTCTGCAGGAGTAACTCATAAATAATGAAAAGGCCAGGAACACAATTGGAGCCTATCAACAGAGTCCTGTGTCAAGAAAAATAAATTTAATTCTTTGATCAGATTACAGGTCAAAATGATAAATGTTGATGTGTGATATTCTACAAGAGTTTTGAATTAACATGTCATATTCTGATTGTAAAATTGGCACCACACAGTGTGAATAAAGCAGTTGTTAAACAGATTAAAACTGGTCAACCCGAGGTCTCAGGAGCAGTAGTTATTTACTAGGAATTGTAATCACATAGTGATTGTTCTGGGATTCCAAAGAAAAACAATGTTCTTCAGTTTTATTGATCTGAAAATAAACACACAAGCCAATTCCTCAGAAAATTTCCATATGATGCAACAGTGGAATCAAAAAAATGAAAATAAGGGATATGTTAAAAGGAGCTGGTGATCAAGGCATCTGTATAAATATGTATTGCAATACAGTGCCTTGGAAAATCACAAGAGCCAGAATGCAGGCTCTACTTACAGCACCATGCTGGAAGGCAGTTTGAAACAACAGGAGTGTTCCCTGTGCAGTATTGGGGGAAGAGGAGTGTGTAGAAACAAACATAATTCGTGGGAGACAGGACATCACCTGATTTCTGCATAGACAAGCAGCAGGACAGGTGCTGGAATAAAGGGTTCACTTTGCTTGTCTGTATGGCTATAAAAAATTAAGAGGGAGAGTAAAAGTGACAGAAAAAGGTTAAAATCTGAATGTTTCATATTGAGAATATTTAGTATTGTGATGTTTTTATATCATAAAACATCTTTATATTACTAAAACCTGATTAAAATCATCAGTATCTTTCTACAGAGAAAGTAAGTAGTATTAAAAAGTATGGAAAAAAAAGAAGAAGTGATAGAGGGAAACTGAAATTAAAATTAATAAGAGAAACTCTGCAACTTGTTAAACAAATTGCAAAGAAAGTGATGACATTAAGGTCTCTTGATAACTTTAAATTAAACCAAAGCGTCTTTCTCAAAGATATTTATTCCAGACAACCTTAGTTTATTCTCTGAAGAATGTCATTTTGGTTCCATGGGTGTTGAGTGACAAATGCCATCATGTGATGATACACAGACAAATGAAGGATCTGAACCAGTTATCTCTTCTGCCCTAAATTCTATTAATCAGTAAAAGAACTGCTTTATGTGTAGGACTGGGTTTTGGTTTGTTTTCAATGGCAACCTGAAATCTCTTCCTGGCCTCACCAAAGGAAAACAGCATTTTCCAAACATGGACTAGAGGCAGGAGATGTGAGAGCAGAAGCAACAGATCCTCAGTGTAGACATTCCCTCACACTCTGAGTTTCCTGTCAGAGCAAAGTCCAGAGGCCAGCACAGGAGAACACACAGTGCCCACCACCACCACGTGCTGCTCACAGAAATTGTGTTGTATCATTGTTTTCTTACCTTATGTGTTTCATCCACTCAATGTGCATTTCACTCATCACTCTCCAACTGAGAGACCAAAGCCTCAGGAACAAAACAGAAAACAGCCTCAGGAACAAAAGAGAAACCCTAGGGCCCATTTGACAAATGAATGTAATTTTTCTAGGAAAAAAGCCATGTGTGTACAACCAGAGAAATGTGTTTGACCATACATTACACGTGACATGCATGAGAGCTCAGAAACCTGTCAGATGTCCCATTCCAGCAGTGTCCATTCCAACATTTGCAGAGACAGCCCAATGAGTCTGATGTAATCAAAATTAGCCTTTTAGCAGTGTGGTCCACAGAAACTGAATATTACAAGTACAGTCATCAGAAATATAATCAGGGAAATTAATGCAATTGGAAGCACGGGCACACAAGCAGCTAATGAGTTTAACCTCCTGACAAACACTAGGGAAGGGATTAGCAGTCAGAACTTTGTTTAGCAAGATTAGGCCACTTTGTGCTTTTTCTGCCATCCTTAAATATGGTTTGGTTTTGTACAGCGCTTTTTGTTAAAAAAAACCAAAAAACAAAAAACCAAAAACCAACCAACCAACCAACCAACCAACCAAAAAACCCACATTGTTTTTAGAAAAAGATCAGGGAAAAAGTTATTATGTGCTTCCAGTGGGATTGACAATTGTATGGTACATAAGAGAGGTGTTGATTGTAAAAAGGATTTGCCCTTCCAGTGGAACCCAGGGCAAACCTGGCTCTCCAACGTGATCCCAAAAAAACCTGAAAGAAAACCACAAAATGTGCAGGGAAAAAAAAATTTTTTTTCCTGGATTGTAGTCAGTGGAATGCATTCCCACAGTCATAATGCAGAAAGAACAAGGAAGGTAAAAGTCTTATACAAAATAGTCAGCTCTCTCCTTTTGTAGTCCAACCCTTGCTTTGACTTTTCTTGGATGTCTCTTTATCTTTCACACATCTTGAGTGAAAAGAAAAATCTGGAAAAGATAAATTACTCTGCTTCCTGTGAGAAGTGATCTCTGCTACAGTGTAAGAGAATTCAGAGGAATTCATGCAGGGAAACAAGTCGTTTTCCCCAAGAAAAAGGCCATCTGGGGCTCTAGACAATTAAGGAAATAACTCAGAAGTGTGACAGTCTATCATCCCTTTCTGATTTATTCTTTTATTTTTTAGGCACGGTCAAGTAAGGAGCAGCGTTGGGGAACACCTCTTCTCTCCAGAAATCACTCCTTGGAGGAGGAATTTGAAAGAGCAAAGGCAGCTGTTGAGGTATTATTTCATTTACTGTTTTCATTTTCAGCTGATGTTCTACAGATTTCTTTTTCATCTTGGAGCACAAGCAGAGGAGAGAGTTGGAATTGGATTATTTAAAGCAGAGAAAAGATGCAATTCATGCAGCTATTAACTTAAAATAGCAGCTTGTCTCTTTAAAAAAAGGAACTCCAAACCCCTTAGCTATTAAAAAAACATTAGAGAGAACCAAGTTTTTAAGCTGGATTTTTAATGCTGGAGTAAATGGGTAAATGCCCCATAAATGTAGCTAATTCCAAACCACAGGTAAAGGGAGGGAAACATTTCTCCTGAGCAATTGTGTGCCATCAGTTCTTTAAGCCCAGACACAAACCAAGTCTCCACTGTGAAACCAGAGCTCAGAATCACTGAACAGCACAATCACCTGGTCTAAAGCAGAGCTATACTTTAGCACCAACCATGCATCATTTTCACATTTTTTACAACTAGTGGCAGAATGCTAAGCACAGGAGTATTCTTGTGAATCTATTTGGTTTGAAAAGATAAAGGTATTTGGATAGTTCTCCTTTGCAGTTCTGGGGTTTTTTTCACTAACTTCTACATTTCCAGCATCTAAAACATCTCTTGAGTATTGTCCTATACCACTAATCCAAATTGATCCTGTCTAGACACAAAGTAGAATACAGGTTTTTTAGCAGAACTCAAAAAATGAGATATAAGCATTGACCTGGAGCATCATTATCTTCTCAGGGGTTCCATGGGCAACCCTTCAAAATCCCATCACCACAAAGAGCCAGGACAGTTCCATTCCAGCAAGGACAGAATTTCAGGCTAAATTATGTAACAGCCTGTGAAATGAGTTCTTAGGGTGCAGAGGATGAAGCTGTGAAACCAGTTCCTCAAAACTGGTTATTTTTAGCATGGACTGCAGGCTCATTAGTCTCCAAACCATCTAGAACACTTTAGGGATGTTTGAGTTTAAATTTAAATTTCAGTCATGTATTTTAATACAGTTCTAACTCAAGTTTTATACCATTCTAATTCCAGTGCTGACAATGAACTATTCTAGATTAATATTAGCTGATGAGAAACAAAACAATGCCTAAATCTGATACTGGCTTCCAGCTAGAAAGAGAATTTCTTGTTGAAGTAATTGAGATGATTTGTAGGTTTTATCATTGTATGCTGTGGTAAGATGCAGGGCTTCTGCCATGGTTTCTTGGGATTTTGTTGCACACACAAAAAAATATGGTCTCAGCATACAAGGCTGAAATGGACACAATCAGTAAATTAGCTCTTTCATAAACTAAGCACAGAAGGCATTTTTTTCTTTAAAGAGCAAATAAATTCTTCATAAACAACTGCTGGTGTGGCACGGGAGATGTTTTTGATGTCACACATCATGCACATTTGCTCCTGGCAGGCAGGGAGGGAACTTGCTTTCAAATTGCCACTGCTTAGAATGCTTTAGATGTTCCTGCTTGCACTGCAGGCTGATCCTCAGGGTGGGACGTTCTGTGCTGTGACCTGTGAAGGCAGCACAGGGAATCTGATGCTGAACATCTCAGTGCTACTGGTTAAGCAAATGATGTCAGTACTGCTGCAATTGCCAGAAACTTGTATGATGTGGAGTTTCCAGACACTCAGCAGGAAGAAAAATGAGTTGAGTCCAACAACAGATTACAAGACATTTTTGAATTACTTTGCAGAGTAAAGTAAGGAGGAGAATGTATTGTTAAAAAATTAAAAAAAAAAAAAACCACTCTGCAGACTAAGAGGTCATTCTGAAGCAACAGAGACAGGTTGTTAAAATACTTTAAAGTAGTCTCAAAAATGGCTTTTAAAAAGAATCAAATTAAATGTTTCCCTAACTGTAGCTGGCAGCCTTAAGTTATTCTTTCTGCTTAAAATAGAACCTTGGGCCAGGTAGTTAGAATGTAAAGGAAAGGATTCTTCAAGACCTTATAGAGCAGTTATTTCCATTTGCATATGAAAAGGGCTGAATTTTCATCCTAGCTAAAATGAAGTGGTAAGAAAGCTGGAGTGATTGAAATAAATTGGAGTTCATCTCAGAAAGATTAGTGCTTTCTTAAGCAGAGAATGGATACAGGTCAAAAAATCATTTTTTAGGCTTTGGATGTTTCTGTAATATTCTTCGATTGGGAAAGCTCCAAGTGGAAAGATTAGCCAGAAAACTGATCAAGAAAAGGAAGTAAATCTCAGGTTCTTTGTGGCCTAGTTCGAAAGGAATTAATTAACAATTCAGTAAATGAAGACACCAAACTTTATCCTCCACCCAGTATTCACTTCAGAGCTTTGGGAACGGTTTTAAGATGTCAAACTTGGAGATTAATGAAGATTTGTGAGGTAATTCTTTCTTAAGTAGGTTTAAAGATGTCTATGCCATTGGGGAATCTTTTAAGAATAAAGTGGTGAGTAAAATAGCTTTTTTACTAGAGAGGGTCCGGATTGCCTTGCAGTGTTTGGGTGCTTGCAGACCTCGCTACCTTTTATGCTATTCTCGAAATTGAATTTGTTTTTTGCCTCATGATTTTTTGTCTCAATAATTTCCAAGTTCCATAAGAACTATGTTTTAACACAATCTTTCTAATAATTAGCTCTGTTTCACCAAAAATTGGTACTTTTGAATTTTCAAGAAGTGCCAGGATGGGGATGCACATCCATCCTGTACTTATATTCCATTAAAACAACTGTTTTATCAACCACCATCCTACTGATGATGAGTTAGAATAAATAAAAATAAAAGCAAGAAGGTGCAAAAACTTCCAACTGAGAAGTCTCAGAGATGGGGAAAAAAGCTGTTTTGTTATTTTCTTATTCCACATTTCTCTGATTAAGCTGCAGATGCCACACTGTTTTATGAGTTTATGCATAAGAAATTTTGAGCTGTCCTTCCCAGCATCATTTTATTTACAACACAATGTCACATGAACCATCTGCTGTATAATGTACTGCTTTGAAGCATCAGAGCACATTACAACTAAATTATGTGACAATAGGAGGAAAAGATGGGATTAATTTGTTCTAGCCTAGGAAAACATATTCCAGGACCATCAGCTTTGTGGTTCCCATGAGTACTGGCTGGAGTCTTTTCTGTACCTACAATATTCCTGTCTCATTTCTTTGGATGAGCCTAAAACTGACCAAACCATATTTTAAATTAGGAATTGAGTCATTCACATGCATTTTATTTGATCCTCTTTCAAAACACAATCTTTGTGTTTTGCCTTGATAAACATTTTTTATGTCTAAACCTTAGCAAAATTTGCAGATTTTGTTTCAAGAAGATATCAGCTAAGGAAATCTTACCCACTTAAGCACACAAGTTTAACTTACTGTGTCTTTCACATCAAAGAGAATGGTAATGCAGTAATTCAGAGAAAAATGACAGAACCTTTCTTTTGCATTGGTCAATTAGGAATATTGCAAATTAATTTTTGGCAATACAGGACAGGCAAAATTCTAAAAGTTATGACAATGGGTAAATTTATAAATACATCCTCTACCTCCTTTCATTGGATCATAGGAAATAAAGAGCCTGAAATATTTTGCCTCCCGTTTGTTTAACTGCTTCAGCATATTTTTAAATACTAAGAGTAAAAATAGCCTCTTTGACAAAATGCAGAATTTTCTGCTTGGAAGCAGTCAGATGGTATGAACATTTTTCCTGGTTGTCATTCCTCTTAACTGCAGATGATCTGAGAATGTGTTAAATGTGTTCAACTGGTCTGAAAAGTTTTGGTTGGTGCAAAGTATTTCACCAGCCTTAAGGTGGCAAAAACGCTGAAATGAGGTTAATTGGCACCAGTGGTGTAGCAAATAGAACTAAAATTAGATCTAGGAGCCTTGATCCAAAGCCAGGTTCTCAGAAAGGCTCAATATTAATTTAACCCTCCTGCCACTGAAGTCAATGAAAAAATTGCTGCTAATGGCAGCTGAAATAGATTTAGGCCTTCAGCAAAGACTGTAATATTTATAATATTTAAATGTGTGTAATATTCACAATTGTCTTCCTGAAGGACATTGAGCTGCTCTGCTGTTGACGTTGGTACAGGCATTGGGTCAGTGCTGCTCCAGGTGCTCAGTGCAGCTTTGCTGTAGCAGTTCCAGAAACCCCTCATGCTGAATATCCTCAGAATGCTGTAGCCTGGCCCATACCAGCAAATCTTTCCTTATTTTCCATTATTGCAAAATGACTGCTGGTCCTGTGTCCAAGCACTGTAGGATAAACTGAGAGAGACTATAGCAAAGCTGGTCTTCTCCTCATTGCATTTTCCCTCCTCCTTTGACTCTCTGTAGAGGAAATCAGGGTGGCTACTTGAGTGCACAGTAATTCACTGGCTTTTTACATGGAGATTAAACACAGTAAACTTCTCTGAGAATTATAAATACATAATTAAACAACAGAATTTGAATTTAAGACCTAAATCCACTTATATTTTTGCTTACTATCTGCAGAAATATGATTTGATGCCTCCATACAATTGATTCGTAAAGAATTTTTGTGGGAAAAATGAAAGCAAAAATTCAAATATAAATATCATACATATATATAATTATTTCTATAAATTAATCTGGCTAAATAAGGCCATTAATAATTAGTTTTCAGTAGTTTAATAAATTTTAATCTGAAGAAAAGGAAAATTTCCATTTTTTTACCTCATGCTGAATCTCAAAATTACTGCTATTTAAAACATGATCACATAATTTTTATTTCAGGGAAGCACAGATTTGTACTGAATGAGAAGTGGTTGATGGAGGCATCTGTTGAACAGGATCTTTGTAGGGATTCAATTGCCTCTGGTCATGGTTGATAAGAGTTAAAGAGGGAGTGATCTGATTCATTATCCCAGCCTTTTCAAATCCTAAATGGACCTTTCAGTGAAATCTCACAACACTTTATATGAATGTATTTTCTTCAAGTCTGGAATGAAAGCAAATTCTGAAGTGGTGTAACAGAGTAGTCAGGGGCAGTTCACTTCTATTACTTGGAGTGAAATCTCCTCTCCAAGAGTGAATAATTCCAAATTTATTTCCTTTTCTGCAGAGGAACATAGCAGATTCCTTCACAGATCCAATAATTGCATGACTCAGACAATCCTGCATTGAAGACTGAATTTAGACAATCCTGAATTTCTTCCTGAATGGAAGACAGAATTCTTTCCTTTTCCCCAGCACCTAAGGAAGGTTGCAGAGCCATGCAATCACAATCTAAGCTCTATTTTTCCAATCATGCCTGGCTGTGCAGCTGTACCAAAGTTGTCAGCCTTGTAACAAAGATTCACACAAAACTATCCAGACCAGTTCATAAAACCTTCAATTAATTTTGATTAGCATCTCACTCTCAAATGGTTCTGTCTAAATCTCAACAGATGTATTTGTGCTGTTGTCTTTGATAGAGATAAGCTGAGAAACTATGCCCCCGGTGCTGTCAGTTCACTGAAACACTGGCCATGGCCTTGTAAGAACTGGAGAGTTTTGGAAAGGTTTTAGTGCTCTGCAAATATTCTGCTATGGATTTCCTTTTTGGACACCCATAGCTAGTGTGTGGAGGCTGAAAAAGTAGCACCTTAATTTGGATTCTCCCCTTCTCTAATTCTGTTTCTATTTCTTGGCATCATTTTCTAGTAGCCACAGTTGTTCCCTCCTTCTGGCTGTTGCTAATCTCATTCGTCGTCCTAAATCTCATCTGTTTTTCATAATTTCTCTTGTATGTGCATTTTCCCCTCATCTTTGAGCTGAATATTAATCTTACTGTATGATTTTATAATCTCTTGTAGATTCCTCTCACCAGCAGAGTATACAATGCAGTATTAAGATTTCTCCACTATGTCAAAAAGCCCAATTTGTATTACATCTCTTAGTCAAACACCCTCTGTCTAAGCTTTGGCATTTCTCTTTCTCATAGCTGAAAACTGTGCTGAATATACCAAAGTAAGCAATGTTTGCTCTCTTTCAAACTATTTTATCTATTGTTGTTCTTTTGCATATACACTTAGTTGATTTTTCTTTTTTTTTCTATATTTTCTTTGTCCAGGGACTTGCAGCGTTAATTGCCTTCAAATTTTATGTAACGATTTGCTGTTAGCATCAATAAGATGCAGTGTAAGCTGCTGCAAATCCTGCTTCAATCAGGACATACGCTGCCTCTGAGATAAAGAGTTTTCTGTTGACAAAATGCATTCCAATATAAGAGCTGAAATTTAATTATATGGAACTCCAAACAGGAGCTGTAGAATTTCAGTCCATGTGATTATTAATAGAATTAATATTGCTCAGCAAAACTGACACTTGGAACACTGGTAGAAAGAAATTCGAAAGTTTGAAAAAAAAAAAAAAACAACCTTTATTTTAAACTTTTGTTCATTTTCTCTTTTCCTCCTTTTCTTCTAGTCTGACACAGAGTTTTGGGATAAAATGCAAGCAGAATGGGAAGAAATGGCTCGCAGAAACTGGATTTCAGAGAACCAGGAAGCACCAGGGCAAGTCACCATCTCAACCATTGAGAAGGTAACACCAAGTTTTTTATTGCAGTACATCCCCCCTGTGCAAATTTGAGATGAGCCTCAGCTCTTCCAGGGAGCCCAAGGAAACTCTTTGGACATGGAAGCTAATTTTACCCCAAAGGGCTCATCCTCTTTAATTGCCTGTGGGTGGGGCAGATTTAGAAGAACCTTGCCACAGGGAGAATATGTTCAGACTTGCACACAGCCTAAATTCAGCTGTAAGGATCACAAAGCAACTGCTGGATTTATGGGCACTTTTGAAGACAGGCACTTAAGGAGAAGCACCAAATGAAAATATGGTGGGCCGAATCTCCATAATTTCTATCCTCGACATTCAAACACTGTTGAAGATACAAATTATGGACGTTCCGTCTCTTTTCTTCATTCCTTCCATTCCATATTTTAATTTCATTTCCATTACGTAGCTGATATTACCACACACCCTTTGCACTGCAGTGACAAGAGAAAAAGGCAAAACTTAAAGGAATACTAAAATAAACTCAGGTGCTTGCAGCACTGCTCTGTATCTGGAAGGTTAATTGAAGATTTCAGGATTTTAACTGAGCAGGGAGTTCAGCTGCTTGGGGTGTGTTCTTTACCTTCACCTTGGATGTCCTGGGCTCAGAGGTTCAGTTCTGCTCCTACTCAGGCACTGTGAGTTGTTGACATTACCTTTGATGGAGAGCCCAACATAAGTACCTGTAAGTAGAACTTCAGAGCTAAAGTAAAAACAAAGAGAGCAGAAATAGAAATGCCCGGTGATGTGACTTTTCACACTTTTTGTCATTGAAATTCCACGGGGGAGCTCGTGCCATTTCCACAGAACAAAGGTTGTTTACACCCAGTTGGAAAACAGTGAGTCATTGCATTTTTTTAGACTTGTCATTCCCTGCAACTTGTCATTCATCACGGGTCCATTATCTCTCTTCTCCAGGGTTATTATTTCCACACTGACAATCCCTTCAAAGACTGGCCTGGTGCTTTTGAGGAAGGACTGAAGAAAATGAAAGAAGGTGACCTGCCTGTTACAATCTTATACCTGGAGGCTGCAATTCTCCAGGAGCCCAACGATGCCGAGGTATTCACTGCTCTGCCTTTTCCTGGCAAAGGAAAGGGGAACTTTCGTCAGCATGGAATGATGGAATGGGCTCAAACCTTTGCCAGTCATGACTGACTGAAACATTGAATTCTAAGGGTTATGAATTAGTGTGTGCCTTTAAGTAGGTATCGATGAGTTCTTCATAGGATGAGAATCTGGTTTTGAAATATTTTTGTTTGAAATATTTCAAACAGTCCCTTCATATCATGATGCTTTCAAACTGTCTTGTAAACACTGCTACCAAAAAGATGAATATTTTTGATTTAACAAGACTGTTGAAAATTTTTTTAAAGTTACATAAATTTTTTCAGTGTTGCTGTTTTCAACTAGTTTATATTTAAAGTCTGTTTTATGTGAAATGTTAAAAATATTTATACTGTATCTAGGGCTATTTGAATCTACTGCTACATTAAATTAAACAGCATCCTTCAAAATCCAGAGAATCCCAAGCTCCCTAGAAACCCCTAACGTATATAATACACAATTAAATAATTCTTCTTCTCTCTTTTCCATAAAATTGTAGTAAAATTTAAAATGTACAGTAACTTAAATTTAAGAAATCAGCATGTGATTATACACTGACAGAATACCCATGTATTCATTGTCTATAAATGTTTATTAGGCCCAAAGATATTCAGAAGTGCATTGATTGGGACTTTTGGTGTGCACACTGTAGAGAAATCTATGGTCAGTGCTGGACATATCTGGTGCTTTTCCTCATCCCTGTGTTTTAACAGTGATATTGGTTGTAAATCTGTTTGCAGTTGGATATATTTAACAAACTAAATGATTATTATTTTTGCAGGCCTGGCAGTTCCTAGGTATAACACAGGCAGAAAATGAAAATGAGCAGGCAGCCATCGTGGCCCTCCAAAGGTAGAGGGAGATCAGTCTGAAATCTGGGGTCTGATGAATGTTGGGTAGTGGAGACCTGGGGATATTTAATGTCTTTCCTGTCTTGGAATGTGATTTATTTAGCAGAGTAGAGCATTGACACAGATATAGAAACTCCCAGTGACTTCAGAGGGATGACTAGTGATTAATATTTCTGTTTTATTTAATAAGTGCAATATTTCATGGGGTACATTTAGTACAATTTAAGTATATGCACAAAAGAAAAGTTGCATGGCCTAATAAATATGAGTTAAGCATGATGCAAATGAAGTGCCTTTTTTACATTCCAGCCACTTGGCATATTTTCTGTAGTCTGTCCTTTAATGAAGAGGTTTTCTTAATTAGAGTGAGCTCCCTTCAGCTGCTGAATGCTAAACTGCCAACATTTTTAGGTTGGTGGAGACGTGAAGATCACAGAATTCTTTTACATAAAATGTGAGCTCCAAAATACCAGCATTATTATTATTATCTTTCTGTAATGGGTTTTTATGTTTCCATTTGAAGCAATATTCAACTGCATCAGCACTGATAACCATGAAGTTATTTCACCTAAGGATACTCAAACTTGGTTTTATGTCCCTTATTAGCTTACCTGGATAGAAATCCAAAGGTTTCTCTGATGTAAGAGCTTGTTCATCCCCAGTTTTCAAAAGAGAACAGTGACGATTGTTATTTTCTTCACGTAGATTATTTTGGAACGATTCAAGCATTGTGCTTGGCTGCAGAAATATCTCAATATATGTTTTATTTTCTGCCTAGGTGCTTGGAACTTCAGCCAAACAACCTGAAAGCTCTGATGGCCCTGGCTGTGAGTTACACCAACACTGGCCATCAACAAGAAGCCTATCAATCCCTGAGAAACTGGATAAAGCAAAATCCAAAATACAAGTATATAGTGAGAAGCAAAAAAGGGTCCCCAGCACTTACCAGGAGGATGTCTAAGACAGCAGATGAAAGGTAAATGCAGTGGAAATCCTCATGGTGGAAATACTAATGATATCCATAGAGCTGATGGTGCCTGCTATGTCCCCTTGTTCTGTTGAAGTCCAGCCTGCTCCCTATGATGGAAGAACATGTCTCTAATAGCAGGAGAGGGCAAACAACAGAGAACATTTGATTTAATGACTGAAGGCTTTATTGTTTACACCATCCCTGGAAGTTAAAAAAAATAAAAAAACCCAACCAAACAAAAAAAACTAGCTGAAAAAGGATGCTTCTCCTCAACTCCCATTACCTTCCTCCGTCCCTGTCTCCTGCCTTTGTATTCCCACATCCTGCACCCTCATCCTTCAGCTGCTTCCACATCCATACTAAGCCTTTATCCAGCTCTACATGTGTGTTTTTCCTACTGTTCACTGTTCCCATTGTTTTCCCATGTCCCAACCCAGCAGAATCCAGGAATGAGCCATTTTGCAGTGCAACATGAGTTCACTGAGAATAATGAGAGGTGGCACCTGCTTGTTTAAAAGCTGTTCTGGTTCTAACCAAGAGACAACACAACCATTTGATTTATCTTCAGCCATCTTAAATAACATAAAATTCATGATTTGGCAGCACTTCATCATGATTTCATGAGGACAATAAACAAGTACCTCTAGACTGTGAGATGCATAATAAAGTCATTAAAGGCATAAACATGATTTAGGGAGCCAAAGCACTCAAGCTATCTCACTGCTTGTCATTTTGAAGACAGGCCTTATGTTTTACACTCATCACTTACAAGTCCTGGGTTGACAAGATAATTTTGTATGAGCAAAAATAAAATATGCAAGTTCTGCTTAATTGCTAAGTGTGTTATTCTACTTTGGCTTTATCCCACTGACATCTGGTGCTGTTAGTGCAAAGGTTTTAAGAAGCTACACTGGGCACAGAAGTCATGTTTTGGCATCTTTCTTCAAGGGTCTTGGCAGGTCCCTTACCTATTCCTCTTAAAAATACTACTACTTTTGTCAGTAAAGAACTGTTTTATGTCTGAGAAACTCATCTAATTGGAATAGGTTTAATAAAATTCATGGCATTCCACTTGGGTTCATGGCTGTCCTTCAACCTCATTTCATAAATGAACTTCTTTTATTTCAAGAAGTTTTATTTTATTTTCTTTCTTTTATTTTGTGAGTTTACAACAGCACCCTGAAGTAAACCCTTGCCATGATGAAGAAGCTCATTTGCAAATTTCAGGAGTGTAACACTTCTGATAAATCTGCTACAAAGATTTTAATTTCAGGCTATGCAATCAACATTGAAATATTTGTAAATAACTGTATGATGGATCTTTAAGTTATTTTTCTCCCTTGTCTAGCTCATTACTTGAAGAAGTAAAGGATTTGTACCTGGAGGCTGCTCACCAGAATGGTGATATGATAGATCCTGACCTGCAGACAGGACTTGGGGTTCTTTTTCACCTGAATGGAGAATTTAACAGAGCAATAGATGCATTTAGTGCTGCTTTAACTGTTCGACCAGAGGTACATTTTATACTTTTACATTTTTAAAAAATAAGCTTTACAGGCCAATTCCTTTTCCCTGTCTGGATCAGGCTATTATTAATGACATGCCACTTCTGCCATTAAAATTTTAAGACCCAAAATAGATATGTTAATTACAAGACAGCCCTGTTTAGAAGCAGATTTATGCATGTTCAATTCCTACCTGTGTGCTGATTAATGGTATTAGATATATAAAATTGCCTTTGATCCTGAGTCAGAACCTCACATTCCTTGTCAATTAAGATACAATACCATTATTATCAGGAATCCTCCTTCCATTGCAAGCAGAGATATTATGTCTGGCTTTTGACATCTACAGTAGAAAACTCCTTTTGTCACCAGGACTACACGTTATGGAACCGCCTTGGGGCAACCTTGGCCAACGGGGATCGCAGTGAAGAAGCTGTGGAGGCTTACACACGAGCTTTGGAAATACAACCTGGCTTCATCAGGTCCAGATACAACTTGGGGATAAGCTGCATCAACCTAGGGGCATACAGGTGAGCATGAAAAATGTGTAAACAAAAAGTCAGGCATCACAACTGCCAAGTGAAGATTCATTTTCAAGCTGGAGGTATCTAAGAAAAAAATAATCAGAATATTGCTACATAATCTCAGCTATTGTGAAATGTGCATATAAATGTGCTTATAAATTTTTACAAAGAACTAAAAAGCATTTTTGTAGCTCTAAGTGCAAGTACTTTTATAATCAGTGGGATTGTTCTTGCACTTAAAAGAGTCCTGCTTGTAAGAGCTTTTGTAAAAGAAAATATAAGAGCCTGTCTTTAAAGAGGAAACTCGAGTTAACCTGCTTCAAGTAGTTCATGCCATCAAAAACATCCTTCAGGAATGAAGGTGATATTCCAGGGTCCCAGGTTAAGACAGGGAAGATGAAGGGGAGTTTTGCTGAAATGAATACAGTACCCCCAAATGTTTGGGTAGACTTGAGCTTTGTGTTACTCCAAGCCACACCCTCCTTCTTGACGAAAATCCAGCAAGAACAACACAAAGGGACTGATGAACTAAATTGTAAAATAATCTATTTAAGCCTGGCATGGAACTTCAGAAAGTTTGCCTGTAGTTGTTAAGCAAATTATATTGCTTGTTTCTTTTTTCTTCTTCTTCTTCCCTACAGAGAGGCTGTCAGCAATTTTCTCACTGCTCTCAGTTTGCAGAGAAAAAGCAGAAATCAACAGCAGGTTCCCCACCCTGCTCTATCAGGCAATATTTGGGCAGCACTTCGGATTGCTCTGTCTATGATGGACCAGCCAGAACTATTTCAAGCTGCCAATGTGGGTGATCTAGACATTCTCTTAAGAGCTTTTAATCTAGAGCCCTAATAAAAAGGATTCAAAAATTGATTAAAGTGTAATAGGAAACAGAACTTTTTTATTACTCATCCCCAAATGACCACATTTTCCAAAAGATCATGACTGTAGATCAGTAGGGGAATTCCTTCAGACATTATTCATAAAGGGAAAGTTCAAAAGCACAAAAATAGTGTGAATAAATTCAAACTCAAAGGGTTGAAATGAGCTGTGGCTTATTGGACAAAGCCCTGAACTAGATGAAATAGCAATTTCTGAAGAATTTTCATCCCATGCAAGCTATATCTCTGTATATACATACAGCTGTAAAAAGAAAAGTATCTTAAGAAGAAACCTAGATAATGGTTATTGCAAGTTATTGCACATTAGAATGGCAAGCAGTGCATCCAAGGAACCTGCTTAGTAGCTCATTGCACTATGCTGACACCACTTTGCCCCACAGTGGGGATTCCTTATCCTTTGGTTTCTTTGATGAAAAATCTTCTCAAGGTCCATATTTAACACAGCTCTGAAAATAGATGCATGTAAAAAGGATGTGTTTTGTTTTGAATATACTTATTAGCTGGCAATCAATTTTTTGCTTCCAAACATACCTAGATTAATTTGGGCCCAGTTGTGCAGGCTCATAAGCCATGTGCAATGTCAAGAGGAACACAGTCCATGGAGGGCTATGGGATGAGGCCAGGTACATTTGGGGAAGCCAAGCGCTGCCAGAAGAAGAGGCAATTTGCACTGGAATTGTTAAAGTTCAAACCAGGTGTCCTTGATCTGGGACAGTCTGAAGGAGCTCGTGGCAGGGTCTGCACTTTCTGTGTACTTATGCACTTTAATCTTTCTTTTTGTAAAATAGTGCTATGCTTTTATTTTAGTCACCAACAATGGAATGTGCAGGATGGCCTTGTTGGCAGAGAGTACCAAATGTAATTTCCTGAAATGTAATGAAAGGGTTTTCAATATGCTTATGTTTAAAAATGCAAATACAGCATAAACTGCATTAACAACTAGAAAGATTATTATATGCATCCATCAGGTACTACACATATACATGCATGTGCATGCACATACATGTTGTATGCAAATGATGTCATTTCAGAACATAACGAACTACAGATCTTGTAAATTAAGAAGAATATTTGTAGGAGTTACTGCCTGCAGACCATGCTCAAGGGAAAACTTTCCCTGAAGAAACTGATCTATATAAAGTTTGTAGGATTGAGACCAAGGCTTGATCCTGCTGTTATGGCAAACAGCAGCAAAAGTCTCCACGACCTCCATGATACCAGAGAAATCCTTAGATAACACCAGTATGTGTAGCTGCGTACAAATGTGTATATAAACACACTGTCTTCATTTTCCCTGGCTGGATGAATGGGGAGCAGGGTTGGGGCAGTACCAATCCCTGATGAATGGATTGATTCAGCTACAATCAACATTTAGCTCAGGGTGAATGTGTCAATCAAAGAAGGAAGATAAATTTTTAGAAGGTGATTTTCAGTTGCTGATATTTTAAATATTTTTCTTGAATAGTGAAAGATAAGAAGTGTTAATTAGATGTGTTGATCTGTGGTCAGGAATTCAATGTGCAGAGCAGCTACTGGAATATGTTAAAGTGGAACAAATAGCACATTTCCTATAAACAACATTAGAAGAAAAATCTAGCTCAGAGGGATAAAAAAAGAAATCCAACTGCACAGATCACAGAGAAAGATGCTCTGTGGGAGTTGGACAGTTTCACCAGTACAAACCTAAAGTTTCTTGCAGCTGTCTGTTATTTTGAGCCACCACTTAAAGGAAAATTCCATGTAAGACAGTGTAATCACTGCATCTAATCACCATATATAGGTTGTTAAATAAAAATAATTGTCATTAGAAAAATAAAAGGCTTAACCTCACTCTCTCCCACTGAATAGAGATGCTGAAACAGCTGCTGAAATTTTTTAAGAGTGCTCTATTAATTAATTGTTTACACATATGTTCCTGTTTATCTGTCAGGTGTTTCATAACTGGTTCCTGCAGCTTTCTCTGAGGATGGGACTGCCTGGGAATGTCACTTTAGCTAAGTGGGCTGCTGTATGCATATCCGCTGACAACAGTTTGCTCTTTTGCTTTGACAGCGATGTGTGATGACAGCTCTTTATTGATAAGGCAGAGCAGAAGGTGCAGTGCAATTGAATCTGGGAAGTGATAAGAGAGAAGGGAGGCAGCTTTGAGAAGAGGCTGTAAAGCAAAGGCATATGTGCTTGGATTTTGCTTGATGCCCTGCCTTCACACAAGTTCTTCTAGAATATCCTTCGTGCTGTGGTGTAGGATAGCCAGTGCTTACCCAGAGGAATTAGCTGTTCAGGGACTTTATTTTTATATCTTTGAAATTAACAAAAAAGAAAATACTTCTCAGAGTCAGAATGACAAGGGATATTTGATTTTCATGGCAGTTCACTAAACATCTCCTCCAGTCTGTGGATGAGTAACACAGAAATCATTAGGAAAACCTTATGCAAATCCAAGCCTCTCCAAAAAGAACAGACTAACTAGGTAGCTTTTGATTTATCCTGGGATGCATTGCTCAAAACTACATTTATCTGCTGATTTATGTCCACACCCATGGAACTGGCATGTGTTCTGTGTGTAACCTTGAGACAGCTCTGCAGGGCTGAGCTCTGCCTTCCCAGGGGAGGCTAAGAAAAATAAAAATCTCAGCTCCCAGCCCATCTCAGCTCTGCTGTACAGGACATGGGCTGCAAAGCCTGTCCAAAGAGGTGCACAGCCTTGGAGATTATCCCAGCTGCTCTTCCCTGTTGTAGGTAGCCTATGGCCAATCAGCCATGTGCCACTGACCTAGGCACTGGGAAAGGCTAAAAGCAGAGCAGGTAACAGGGGACAGTGGCACATCTCACACAGTTCTGGACTGACCAGCGTGGGGGAGTGGCTGGAGACTCACCTCACTCTAACAGCAACTCTTGGGACTTCTGGGCACTTCCTTAGGATCCTGGGCTTTATCATCCCCCTTTAGCCCCCTCTGCCAAGCACTGTCAGTGCAGCAGACAGGATTAGATAACAACTTTGAGCTGACCTCCTCGTGGTGTTCCTTAAATATTCAGGACAAATTTGTATATTTGCCTGAAACAGCAAGAGGAAACATGTGAGGAGGCTGCAGCATATTAACAACCTGAACAGAAAATTCATCTACTTGTGCTTCTAACCAAGCATGAGGTGGGATAAATAAGGCGTGTGCTGAACAGTAGCAGATTGAGTCTGAGAGTGAGAGACAGCAAATCTGGGTCCTGTTCTCAGCACTCCCCGGGAGCTCGACCAAGTCAAAGCCTCCTGCCATCCCTGACTTGCCAGGTGTGCAAGGAAGGAAGATGGGAAGCAGCATTCCTTGCACTACCTGGGAGCAGGGGAGCATCACTGTCTCACACTGCAGGGCGAGGTCACGTCTCCCCTGGGCAGGAAGGTAACACAAACACAACGTTGCTCAGCTCTAGGGAAGCAGTTTCACGTACAGACTACTGATTTCAGCAGAGGAGAGACTCAGACATTTCAGGATGCTGTAGAGCATCTATGAGGTGAGGCCCAAGTAGGGTGCTGCAATGGTGTATCACCATGTCTCACCTCTGTTTCCCTTTCTTGTTACTCCTCTCTTTTTCCAGAGGTGATTTATCACTGCCAGGTAACTGATTCCAAGTTTCTGAATCTTTTTTTTTTTCTATTTTATATTTCATGCAATTAAAAAAAAAAGTTTTCCTAACCCCAGCTTGGGATTGTCCTCTGCAAAGCTTTAGGAATAGTTATGACCTAGAAGCATGATCCATCAAGCTGCTGGAAGCCTGGAGTCTCACAAGAGTGCTCAGCACTTTGCATGATCAGTTCACATGCAGGTATTACCAGGAGAGGGCTGGCTCTGGTACCACTGCATGTGCTGAACAGGCACTAGAATCACACTTTAGGGAGTGAGGCTTTGCCATGAAGGCAAAAAGCTCATTTCTGGCTGACCTCTTTAAACTGGAATCACCACAGGAGCCTCGTGGCCACACACTCGTTTATGTCAGCTTGAAGAACTGATTTGACTTTTAAGCACACACATAAACATATCTGTGTCTAGTGGCATTTTCTTATGATTTGATAAATCACAGCACCTGTAAAAATATTGATGGGGTGGTTCAAATGACACAAAACCTCATATGACAATATTGCATGCAACTACATTAACCAGTAACCACTATGCAATATTAACCCTGAGCATGCAGCAATGCTACCTGAGCATGTGTTTAGAGAATGCATGCAGAAGGCTCACACGTAGGGTATTCTTAAACTATTGATTCATATCATCTGCGGAACATTTTACAACTCCTTTGCATCTGCCAGACTCAAATCTGAGTTGTTCATATTATCTGGAATGGGCTAGACCAAATGCAGAGCCCTTTCAAAATCCCATTCTTTAGAATTCACCTTGTGTTGTGGGTTTCATGTTTGCTCCAAGTGCTTAATTAATAACAGACATCTGTATAGCAGCCTTTGCAGACATGTTTTAGTACCCTCTCAAGAATTAAAAAGCTAAATTTGCACAGCTTTCACAGTGAAGCTGGGTTGTCTGGATTTTCACATTTTCGTCTCTAGTTTCAACCACAGAACAGCCAGCTACCCCAGAGCACGGGCCTCCATGGCAGAAATAACAACTGCTGTCCTTGCTGGCACAGCCAGGGCCTGAGGCCTAAATCATTGTCTGTTGGAGCCAGTGAGAAATGGAGCAAAGCAGAAATTGGTTGTAGATCTCCTTTGCCCAAACATGCATCTGCAAAACAAGACATATTTGTTATTTTCGCATGAATTACCTGCACAGTTGAAAAAATGTGATTTCTGGTCACAAGTGTTGTCAGCTTAGCAGTCTGTACAGTGAATTTATGTAATAAATGTTAATAATATACCAAGTATTCACAAAAATGGTAAGACCAAATGCACTGCACGTTGTGAAAAAATAATGGTGGATATGCAATACAGTATTATCTACTATTCAAACCTTACCTAGGCTAGAATCAGATTCCTTCATTATGGTTCTACTGAGTTTTGGACTGGTGAAGTAAATCAGAGAACAGGAGTGCCATGCACGAAGACATCACTGACACTTTGAACAAATGTAGGCAAAATGAAAAACAGGCGTGTCAGAGAATCCATGGGAAGTTTCAGAGCCTCAGCCCACAAAGTAACAGGCATTAGGCAAGGTAAAGAGACAGAAGGAATCTAAATTTTCCTAAAATATGCTGTAACTTTACAAATGCTTGCAATATGTGACAGCCCATTGAGCAAGCTTGCATGGTCAAGACTTGATGTGCTTTGATCTCTTTTCCCCTTTTACATTTACAGAATGCCATCAACATTGGCTAAACCTTTAATTTAAACAGCCTTTTTAATATCAGTAAGCTATTGTAAATTGAGAAAAATTTAAAAAAATTTATAAATATATTTTATATATCAGAGTATAACATACCTAGAGTAAAACAGAACTATATAGTTTTGAGAGGCATTCTGTGTGGCTTCTTCTATATGCTGTAAACTGTTTGAAAACCTTTGCAATCTTGCATCAGTTCTTTTGGCTTTATTTTTAAGCCAACATAGAGGAAAGAAGTGATTACAGGGTTGGAAGATCCTTTCACCTGGGCCATGTGAAAAGCCCTGCTGCTGCACACCCTTCCAGTGCTCCTGAACTCCCAGTGTCCATGGGGAAGTGCAGGGGCAGGGCTTGGCAAGGTGGGAGCTCAGCCCTACACCTGAATGTTTACATTCCCTTACAAAGGCTCATATTGACCCAGATTCAGAATCTGAATGTAAGAACATACCGGGTAAAAGGTCAGTTTCTTACTCCAGGTAACTCTGCCTCTGTATGCTTAGTGCATTATCAGCTGTGTATAATATTAAACACAGATCTATAGTTTACTGATGCTTTAATTTGGTGTTTCCCTGCACTGCTGTTTAAAATAATCTATTTCCTCAAAAAAAGAATGATGTGTATACTGGATGTGTTAAATTTATTAAGGTCATAGATGACTATTTGCAGAGCACCACACTTAATGTAGTATTTTTGTACTGTAATGGAAGCATGCCTTCCTTGGGTTCTTTTCCACATATTAAATTGTATTTATTTACCTGTATTTATAACTGTGCAATTTTTAAATATGTTTTAAAAATAAACTTTGTCTGTGGCTTCAAATATTTCAAAATCTCTTTTCAACCTGAAAAGGGTCTTGACTTCGATTACCTAAACTGAAAGGAGGGATCTAAGTCTCCAACTGAAAGGATTTTTTCAATGAGGTCTTCTATCATATTGTTTACCAAGTGAACATGCTTCTCTGCTTAAAAATTAAGTCCAGAAGATGCTTTTGTTCTCATTTTTCCTAAATTCATTGTTTCTGTGAGGCAGAGTTATTTTTAGAATTGATTTTTATTTCAACATGTTGACCAATTATATTTACAACTGGAATTTATACCAGCTGAGGCCTGCCCCGAAGGGTTCTGCACATACAGTCCGTATGAGCAAAATGGGAAAAAAGTAGGTAAGATTTTTTTCCTGAAGACCATGCAATAATTAAAACAGAATAATATCAAAAACCAACCTTTATGAAAAGCAAAGCCAACATGCAGTGACTGAAATCATTACTCAAACAATTTCCCATATACTACCACAGGAATTGGCTCTCAGCATTTTTCAGTTCTGTTTTTCATGGGATAAGCTGAAAGTGCTGACAAAGATGATGTCATTCCTACTCTGTTTTTGCTGTGAGACACCAACATAAGCACAGACATGAGGGATAAAAAATCCTGTGAGCTGCTGTGGATGGAAAAAGCTGAGAGCCAACGAGAGGCTGTGACAGTGACAGCACAGGGCTATGGAAAAAGCCCTGGAAAAAGGACTCTCTCCATGGACATGTGGGCTACTCCAGAAAAACAAACAGAAGACACAGCCACAGTGTTTGCCTGCAGAAGGAAAGCTCTGTCAGAAAAAACAACTGGCTAAAATCTGTGACTTTAACCAGAACCTTCCACCAAGAAACAAAAGGGAACAGACACAAAAACCACAATAACCATTAGGTTAGGACGAAATTAAGTGTGGGCTCTTGACACTGGTGTGTTTTGCTGGGAGATGTTAAGGCTAGTTTAGTTCTTTTTGCTCAAATGCACTGACAAAGCAGCAGCAGGAAAATCCTTTGGTTATTTGCTCCATAGGGAACCCAGATCAGGAACACAGCACTGACACAGAACACAGTGGGAGAAAAGCATCAGTACCAAATCCACATAGAAAACTGCTCAAAAATCACTGGTAAAGAGATCTGAAAACATAATCACCCACTCCAAACAGCTGCCAGTCATGCAGTAACTGTTTTCAATAATTTTATAGCATTTGTCCCACCATGCCTGTCAGTGCTGCCCTAATTCAGGTTAAGCATGTAGCACACCTTAGGGACACAAAGGTGCTGCTTCCCACTTCAGTGAGGGGGAGCAGAGGGTGGTAACTTGTCACTTATCCAATCCTGCCTCCCACAAACAGTCTGCAATAGCTAGCAGTCACAAATCCTATACAGGAAATTCCTGGAAATTCTGAACAGAGCTCTTAAGCTTGTACAGAGAGCCACTCTCCCACCTCTTCCAGTTGCCACAAGTGGTGTGAACAGCATGGCTTGAGTTGCCATGGTCACAAAGGACATCTGTGAAAGAAGAGAAACCAAAACAGCTCATTAGGTTTAGACTTCAGAAGCTGAACCATCTCTACATTTCTTACCACTCAACATGTCACATGTCCTCTACTTCTATATCATGAGCCCAGCAGTCCTACCTCTTACCTCTCCTCCTGTTGCTGATCCCGTGATCCTATAAAAAGTTGTCACCTCCCAGTTTTCTTTTTCAGCCTATTGCATCTACCAGAGTCCCCAAAGTCACATTTCTATGTAAAGTCCTCACACGTGAGGAAAACAGACTTCTCCTTTACTGAGCAACAGAAGAAACTTCTGAGTATGAGCAGCAGAAGAAATTTCTGAGTATGAGGAATTGCAGACCATGATAAAGCAGAAATCTGGGGTAAAACGACAGCACTATTCCACACAAACATTGCCAACTCTTGTGATCAAAGAACATCAACAGGCTGAAAAGTTAAAAACAAACAAACCAATGTAACTTAAAACCTCTTTCCTATGTTTTGCCATGTTGTATATCCACTCAGGGCTTGGGGATTTTACTTTTTTTTTTTTTTTTAAATCCACAGAAATGCCAGGAGTCACAAGAAATCAAGACTCTCACAAACCTCTCTGTTCCCTATGCACAGGTTTTTTTAAGTAAAACACCAAATGTGACCACAGAGTGAGAGGCAGCATCAAAACACATTCTGTCTACTCCTCTTCAGTTCAGACAGGAACAAAGAAGCAAGAATCACACAGTCACCAGATGTGAGAATATTTCTTTTTAATTTAAAACAGTTGCAACAATGTCATTCACAGCCTTTCTCATCTCAGACAAATACTCTCCAGAAAATTAACAGTGCTTCAAGCAAACAACTCTGAATGGTGCAAAGTAAACCAGGACAGACACTTCCAGGATACAACAGTAAAACCACTGAAGAGAGAGTAGAAATCAGACACCAATCTCAGCCATTAAGGTAGGAAGGGCTACAGGGAAAACAATAAAATGTCCAGTTACATATTTTGCATAGACTTCCAGTGCATGAAAACAACAAAGAGGGTAAAAATGGCTGCTGCCAGGATGGAGAACAAAAGGAATCAGTTGGAGAAGTTTCTAAAGAAATCAAATAAGCTCTGGATGCATCCACATTCTGAATGTGTGTTGGGACCTGGTGGAGGCTGCCTGAATCACAGACCTGGGCTGATGTTGGTTTCACTTACACCAAAGTCAGTCAGAGGTAATGGCATTGAACCCAGTAGAGTTGCAAGTAGAGTTGCAGTAGAGTTGCAAGACTGGAGTTCAGAAACATCTACACATTTTAAAACCACAGCTCTGAATAAATTAATTTTTATCCTAATTATATTTTAGCTAGGAAGATTGAATAGGAGTTTGTGTCTACATGTGTTTTGGAGATTGGAGATTGTGACTCAGAATGAGTAGTCTACTGGATCCAGCATGCTGCTAGGAATGACAGGAGAAGAGGAAATCAAGGAAAAGTTAATCTTCCTTCCTATCTCCTAACCTAAATGTATCATACAAAAAGTAAAAGTAAGTCTGAGAAATAAGAGCATTATTTACTGCCAGGTCCTGGCTTGCCATGATTCTCGGGTTAGATTGTCTCAAACAGCTCACAGTCATTTTTCTGGCTCCATTCTTTTTTGTCAAGAAGCTCCCAGCTCAAGGAGCCCCCAGCAGCTCCCCCAGAACCCAGACAGGGAGTGCCCAGGCTGTGCCCCTGGTTTAACACATTCAGATTGCAGCAGGCACAGCCTGGCAGATCAACCATCTCTTCAGTACATCCTGTTTGAGTGGGGCTTCTGCAATGCTGGAGTTTAAAAAAACCCCAAACCCACCAAAATTCCTCTCCCCTCCACTAGGCTGAGAAGTCAGGAGTTTACATCCTGCTCCTCCAGGAGGAGGATGTTCTTCATGATGTTCTTCACACAAAACCCGTCACAAAAGGGAGATGACTGAACCAGCCACTTGAAAAAAGGAGGGAGACCACTGTTTTGGGAGAAAATAAAGTAATTCCTCAAGCACCTGACTGAAGGACTTCTAACATATTTTCAACTGCTACATTTTAGAAAACCTTCAATCCTTTCCCCTAAACTGCTCCCTGCATTCCTGACTAACTTTGGTTTGGCAGGTAAAACATGAAAGTGATGAACTGAAAAGAACTCCAGGATCTGAGGTGCTCCAATTCACTTACCATGGCCAGCCAAGGGCCCTCCCTTTTTATTTGCTCAACATTTCTAAATAAAAAGGCAGCAGCCACCAGATCTTGGTAGTTTCTAAAGATCCCTTTAAGTTCATGAGGCAAGAGGGAAGCTGTTGTGTTGAACTTCCTTGGAATATACATGGGAATTTAAAAAAAAAATTAAAAGTTAAAGGAAGGGGGGAGAAAAGGCCTTTTCTCATTTTTCTACTGCCAGAATGAAAAAACACACAGACATACAGAAGTTTTGCTCTTTCACTTTAAATAGAAGATGTATCACTGCATAATTTGCTGATCCCATTTTCAAACCTGTCACTTTCTGGTAAAGTCCTCAAATATCCAAAATCTGGAAGAAGGAAGGAAATTACTGGCAGCTTTTATTTCATCCAGAACTGGTGGCTCAATAAGCACAAGGCAGCTGAATCTCACACTCATTAATGTGCCAGGACACCACTAATGTGTCCATAAGAGCTAGAAGTGCAGGGAGCTTTCCCAGCAATTAGACACCTTTACACTCTACAGAATTATTGCACTGGAATTTCTCTCACAATCTTTTAAGATAAAAACCTGATTAAAATACCAAGTTTTTTTGGCTCTGTGTGAGGCTTTATGACCAGAGGGAGAATTATTTTCCCTATACACTGCAAAAACTAAAATGTCCTTCTCATAACCAGACGTTTAATTTGGGTTCTCTTCTGTAATGTGTAGCTGCCTGAATTTTGCTATTAAAATTTGCAGGTACTAACTGCAGAGAAAATATAATAACACCTCTCAGGCTCTCTTGCACTCTGTAAAAAAGGGATTTTTTTTTGACTGCTGCAATTTATTTTGAAGGCTTTGTAACACTGTACAAGGCAACTCCAGAAACAGCCTCTAAGCAGTGTCCAACACTGTGAACCTTTGGGTTTGCTTTTTTTTTTTGAATCATGAAAGGTTTTACACTCTCCATTTAACTTTTTCTAGAATTAGTGTTTTCAAATATAATTTTAAAACCCACGTACGTATTCTTACCTGTGAAAAACACTTAAATAACACACACACACACAAAAAAAAAAAAAAAGACAGGAAAGGCCAGCCCCTGCCTGCCCACCCCATCATCCCTGCCAGATATCAAATCCCTTTTAGAAGGTGTCTCTTGAAGAGATCAGATTATTGGTGCATTGGCAAGTTTAAAGCAAGCAAAAATATCAATTCGAGGGGGGTTTTATTGTTTGTTTTTTGTTCTTGTTGTTAGTTGTTGTTTTGTTTTTTTTAAGGGAGGAAGAGAGGGGTAAATCAATAAATCAGCAAACTTAGTATGCAATTTGCCCCACTTAGATATGAAAGTCAATATTTAAGCAATCTTTAGCAGAAAGCAGGATTGCAGTGTGAGTACTTTGTCAGTGGGTTGATTTCAGATGGAATATGAGTGGTCCAGATACAAATTTCCCTGACATAAGTATAATGGGACATTAGACCCTTCTTTACCTCCTCAATAAGAAAATAAAATTTAAATAACAGCCTTGCCTTTCCTGAGGGTGTGCAATTAATTTCATAGTCAGAAAGTCTGCTCTTCTAGCCATCTGTAATCCTGAACTGTTGGTAGAACTTACAAAATGAACATTCCAGTGAAGATGAAGAAACTTATGTCTGCAAAAATAAAAATTTTCTTTGGCAAAAAATGTAGAGGGCACTGACAGGGGATTGCTCCTGTCTCCATTAGTCTCTTAGGCTTATGCCTGGAAAAGTCAAATCAAGACACTGTACCACTGAATTCCAACAGATGTAACTTCACTGACTTCTCTCACTGCACTGAAAATAATCTCTGAAATAAGGCATTCTGCATTGAAGAACAGCCACAAACCCCCTCCCTTCAAATGATTTCTCTACATGATCTGGACTCTGGATGAAAACACAGGCTCCCAATCACCAAAGACACAAATACTTGTTTGTGGTCTTCAAAGGATGCACGGACAGGACAGGCAGGAGCTGGGCTGAACTGTTTTTGCTCAACACTGAAGTTTCCATATTCTCCACACACTAGCTGCAAACTCCACCAGAAATCCACATGGCCTGTAAGGTGTATAAATTTAAAACAATGTCCTATACAGCACCTAATAGAAATCTTCCATCTAACACTTAAGGCGGCATCAAATAATTGTTTTTAAATACACTATAAACATCCCACCTTTTCCTTTGCTTTTTGGCAGTCCAAGGGTTAAGGGGTCTTGTGTTGGTTTTAGATTTTTATTGTATGCATTTTTTGGGCAAGTTAAAAAGGCTTATGGCTTCTTAAGGCCAGGTGGTAGATTTGAGGCCTAACTTGGTATCCTGTGGTAAAAATAAATGTAGCCCAGGTCTTTGGGAGGTCGTTCTGAGGCACAGACTCTAAGGTCGTTGTAGATCACCCATCTGGAAGGAAAACAAGATTGATTACATTCCATGAGTATAAAAATCACCACAGGTTTACCAGGGACTTCTCAAACCCAAACTTCAAAGAGTTTAAAATCTAAAATTAGGCATTGCAATGAGAACAAAGGATCAGAGAAACAGCAGAACCAGCTGGCAGAGTCAGGAATTGAAAAGGAGGAGGGATGTGCAGAGGCATGTGTAGTTACAGCTGAAATGAAGGGAAATCAGGGATTCCCAATGTCAAATAATGGGAGCATATCAAAATCACAGCCTAGATCAGCACCACAGTACCAGCAACACTAGTGTCAGCCCATAGTTCCATGGGTTTCTATTGATGGGCAACAAAAGGAAGCTGGAGAGAGCGCAGATAAACTAAGCCAGATACAGAATCAATGTCCCAGATTGAATAGAGATTTGGAATGGAAAGCACAGGAGAGCCAATGGTACATTTCACCACGGACTACAGTGGGATCAGAACTGACTCTGTGACAATTTTCATTTTTTTGGTGGGAAACCTACAGATAGTAACAGCCCATGCTGTCTGCCATGAGCATGCCCTGCTCTGTACAGATGCTTCAAATCAAACATTTGCTCATCCCAGGTGACTCTCCCAGCTGCACTCACCTTCCTTCCTTCCTGAGGTGACAAACATAGTGGCCACTCATCGTGGATGTTCCCATGTGGCTGATGAACCCAAACAGCTCATATCCTGTTTTAAGAAATATAAATGGCACCCTAAGTTTTTTACTGCTACCACTGCAATATGACTCCAGGGGAAATGTTCTTTTTAATACTGGAGAAGCAGCTAAGCAGCCTCAACTCACACTCTGCATCCCCAAATTCAGTTTCTGTTAACACTGCAGCATGTCCCCAACTTAACTAGGGGCTCAGATTGACTGTCAAACATCAGACCAATCCAAATCAAAGCCATAGACACATGTGCACATACAGCAGGGCTGTGATCACAGACCCTACTAGGAAAGAAAACAGCAGATTCATTCCCAGTTAACAGCACCACAGAAAGTGCCAAACAGAGAGTTCATTCTGCACACGAATTAGCTATGTCTCTAATGTGATCACAGATCTCCTATAAATCCCAAACCACAGAAGTTTGTATATCAGGAGCCCATAAAAGAGAGGACAGGAAAGAAGGCTCTTCCTTTAACAAAAGGACAATTTTTATGCTTAAACCCTCTGGAGAACTCAGCACTAGTTCTTGATCCCCACCCATGAATGCCATTTACCTGATTTACGACTAAAAGTAAAAGAGACACACCCGGACACACTCAGGCACACTCGGGCACACCCGGACACACCCAGGCACACTCAAACACGTTCAGGCACAGTCGGGCACACGCGGGCACACCCGGACACACTCGGGCACACTCAGGCACACCTGGGCACACCCGGACAGACTCAGGCCAGCCCAGGCACACTCAGGCACACCCGGGAACACCCAGGCACACCCGGGCACACTCAGGCACACTCAGGCACACTTGGGCACGCTCGGGCACACTCAAACACATCCTGGTGCACTTGGACATACCCGGGCACACTCAGGCTCTCTCAGGCACACTCAGTCACATCCAGGCACACTCAAACACACCCGGGCACACCCAGGCACACCCGGGCACACCCGGACACACTCAGGCCCACCCCGGCACACTCAGGCACACCCGGGCACACTCGGACACACTCGGGCACACTCAAACACACCCGGCCACACTCAGTCACTCCTGGGCACACTTGGGCACACCAGGACACACCCGGGCACACTCAGACACAGCCGGGCACTCTCAGGCACACTCAGGCATTCCCGGGCACACTCAGGCATTCCTGGGCACACTCGGGAACACTCGTACACACCCAGGCACATTCAGACACACTCGAGCACACCCAGGCACACTCAAACACACCCAGGCACACCCAAGCACACCCGGGCACACTTGGACACACCCAGAGACACTCAGGCACACTTAGGCACACCCGGACACACTCGGGAACACCCAGGCACACCCGGGCACACTTGGACACACTCGGGACACACCCAGGCACACCTGCACACACCCAGGCACACTCAGACACACCCGGGCACACCCAGGTACACTCGCGCTCACTCGGACACACCCGGGCACACTCTGGCACGCCCGGGAACACTCAGGCACACCCAGGCACACTCAGGCACACCCGGGCACACTCGGGCACACTCAGGCACTCCAGGGCACACTCGGGAACACTCGTCCACGCCCAGGCACACTCAGACACACTTGGGCACACCCAGGCACACCCGGGCACATTCGGGCACACTCGGACACACTCAGGCACACTCGAGCACATTTGGGCAAATTTGGGCACACTCGGACACACTTGGACACACTCAGGCACACTTGAGCACATTCAGACACACTCGAGCGCACTCAAACACATCCGGTCACACTCAGTCACTCCTGGGCACACTTGGGCACACCTGGACACACCTGGGCACACTCAGGCATATTCGGACACACTCAGGCACACCCGGGCACACTCGGACACACTCGGGCACACTTGGGCACACCTGGGCACACTCGGGCACACCCAGGCACACTCAGGCACACCCAGGCACACTCAGGCACACCCAGGCACACTCAGGCACACCCAGGCACACTCAGGCACACCCAGGCACACTCAGGCACACCCAGGCACACTCAGGCACACCCAGGCACACTCAGGCACACCCAGGCACACTCAGGCACACCCAGGCACACTCAGGCACACCCAGGCACACTCAGGCACACCCAGGCACACTCAGACACACCCGGGCACTCTCAGGCACACTCGGGCACACTCAGGCACTCCAGGGCACACTCGGGAACACTCGGCCACGCCCAGGCACACTCAGGCACACTCGGGCACACCCAGGCACACCCGGGCACATTCGGGCACACTCGGACACACTCAGGCACACTCGAGCACATTTGGGCACATTTGGGGCACATTCGGGCACACTGGACACACTCAGGCACACTCGAGCACATTTGGGCACATTTGGGCACACTCGGACACACTCGGGCACACTCAGGCACACTTGAGCACATTCAGACACACTCGAGCGCACTCAAACACATCCGGTCACACTCAGTCACTCCTGGGCACACTTGGGCACAGTCGGACACACTCGGGCACACCCGGACACACTCATACACACCCAGGCACACTCAGGCTCTCTCCGGCACAGTCAGTCACACCCAGGAACACTCAAACACACCCAGGCACACTTGGGCACACCCAGGTACACTCGGGCTCAGTCGGACCCACCCGGTCACATTCGGACACACTCGGGCACACCTGGACACACTTGGATACACCTGGGAACACCCAGACACACTCATACACACTCAGACACACTCGGGCACACTTGGGCACACCCAAACACACCTGGGCACACCCAGGCACACTCAAACACACCCGGGCACACCCAGGCTCTCTCAGGCACACTCGGACACACCTGGGCACACATGGGCACACTCAAACACACCCGGGCACACCCAGGCACACTCAGACACACCCGGGCACACCCAGGTACACTCAGGCTCACTCGGACACGCCCAGGCACATTCGGACACACTCGGGCACACCTGGGCCACCCTTGGACACACTCAGGCACACTTCGGCACACCCAGGCACACTCAGGCACACTCGGGCACACCTGGGCACACCCAGGCACACTTGGACACACTCGAGCACACTCAGGCGCACTCAGGCACACCATGACACACTTGGGCACACCCAAACACACCTGGGCACACCCAGGCACACCCAGCTTTCACGATATTGCATAAGGGCATGGGTCTGGATTTTTCTCGAGAGTGCTTCTGGAGCCATTTTACAGAACCATGTTGGTTATCAGGATTTTAGGCACTCAGTAAAGGGTCTCAATCTATAAAGACTAAGTACCACACAAAATAATTATTCCAAGTTTGGGGTTTTTTTTAACCTAGTGATAATCAATGTTTCCCACATCTCCAAAAGACTTAAAGTTTATATTTATAAGGTTGATATAACAGTAGTAACCACAGACACAAAAATCAAATTGTATGTTAATTTTTTTTTCTCTAAGACCTTTATATTCAAGATCAGAAGTAGAGGTCTAGACACACAGAACTGGTCACTAAAGACCCTTCAAAAAACTTTCTGTCACATCCTTAGCACTGCCACTGAGCTTTTGTACTCCAGTGCTGTGACACCTCTAGGAGGTTCTTTTCAACTTTGCCTGCTGTACATTAGCCCCATCTTGTGGTTTATTTAGCAGCAGTATGATAGAGAATCTCAACGAAAAGACAACAAAACATGCATGACACCAACTATACCTGTGGGACTTTGAGTAAGTAACTTGGTTGAAGGGATTATCAAATCGGCCAGCAGACCACAGGAGGACAGAAACTCAGGTGGTCTGTAACAGCAGTGTTGTCTTTAGGATGCTCAGCCTCTTAAGATTTAAACATTCTAGCTCTTCTTTGCCTTTTCATCTTATAGCAACAGAACAAAAAGTAAACCTAGGCCAAGAGAGACTTGTATGCTCTGGTAGCAAGAAACTTTGGGCTCAGGTTATTAAGTGAGCTCAAGCAGAGAGTTTTCTGAGCAAACAAAGCACACAGAACTCAGCAGCCCACAGAGCTGGATTCAGCCCCAGAAACAAGACTGGAAGTAAATTGTCTGGATTGTGTCCAAAAAAACCCACAATAACTACTTTCAAAACAGGAAGGAGCTCTATGAATGGGGTGGGTGTGATGCAACAAAATGACAGCCAGGTCTAAGCTGAAGAAGAACTTACTTCCAGGGCCATCTTTGATCCTGGGTCCCTCAGACCCTGTCTCTGCAAGGATATTGGCATTAGCATTGTTCTCCATATCCACTGTGTCCAAGGCAGGGTCACTTTCTTCCTCAGGGTCAGGGTGGCTGAAGATCCACTCCAGTGCACGCTCCAAGTTATTGTTCTGCCAGTCAAACAATCAAAAGAGCAGCCTTTAATACACTCTCTAACATCACAGTGCCACTCATCAGCCTTTGAACAGACTAAGGATCATGTTTACAGCATTTAAAAATTGTAAGATACCTCTACCTCCATGGAAAACAGTATTCAGCAAGCACTCTGCAAAAGCCTGACAAATGGAAAAGAAATAATCCCACAACTAAGACCCACTGCCCCAGGTTCTTATCTTGCAGACACACAGTCTCCAGGCATCCAGGTTATTTTTCAACAGGCAAGTTTTCCTCACTGCCTTTCACACTTTACCATTCCAGTGAAACACACAAACCCCTTCCCCACTCCAGAGAAGTCAGGCATCCCACTCTTTTCCAGGATAGTTCCAGGCTCATCATCCACTGACTGGATTTTTGTACATGTTTCAAAGGCATCTGAGCACACACATGCACAAAGAACATGAAACCAAACCCCATTGCCACCAATAACACATGAACTCACTGTTGCCTTCAGCGCCTGAATTGCCAGAATCCTTTGGAATCCCATGGAAATGATAATTGCAATCATCTCTTCAGGAGGCTGGTTATCTAGCCCTACAGCTCCTAAAGCAACTGCCCCACTGGAAGCAACTTCTCCAAATGCAGGTGTGATCAATGGCTCAGCAAAGTCTGGAACAAACAAACATTCATCAGTTCCTTCTTTTGCCTCACTTAACTGGAAGGTCAACAACAAACACAAACAAACAACACACAGGACCTCAGAAGCAGTCCTGAAATCAATGTAAGTTCATTTCACTGGCATCTAAATTCAGAGTTAATGTGTGGAAAGCCTCAAAAACAACAAAGTGAATGTGCACAGTACAAAGTACCTAGGTGCACATGCTCATATTGAGCAAACTGGAATAACTTGGCACATCGCAGAAGTGAAACAACTGCAGGAAAGCAGCAAAGATTGGTATGGAAGCAATGATGGCATCAGGATAATAGACATCCCAGTGCATAGATGTAAAATGAACTGATTCCATATCTGAAAATGTCTGCTAAGCCCAAGTGAAACTCATTCCCCATTTACACAAGCAACACAAAAGCTCATGGTGAAGCATGAACTCAACCAAATCTGGAGTTTCCTGGCAAGGGAGTACTCAGACGCACCCAGTGCCGAATCATGAGTCCAAACTTTGCATGGATGAAACACAGGAAGTGGAGAACATCTAGCAGCCCTATCCATCACTAGACAGCCCAAGTATGGCATGAATGCTCCAGCCTGAGCTAGAGAAGGCTGATATGGAGGAAAAGCATCCAGACCACAGGATTCTTTGTACTTACACTTGGTCACAAGTCAGCTTCCCCCTTAGCAGCACGGACCTAGCCAAAGGGTGGAAACAGAGTTGGCCCACACCAGTGGTGAGGACAGGACTTCTGGTGTAGGTTAATTTGCTGTCTTATTCTAGGCAGAGGATACCACATAATGGTCAAGATCTGCACATCCCAGGAGCAGCTTAGGAAAATTCACTCACACCTCCAGGTTTCCCAGGTGGGGAACGGGGGCCGTTGTTTCTCTGTCACACATTATAAAATTTCTACTGACTGCCAAAATCCACAATCAGGAGCTGAGTTTAACTTACACCCTCCAGTCACTGACCTGGTTCTTCCATGTGCGCAATGATCCAGTTGAAAGCAACTTCAGCACCTAGGTTGCCTGTATAGTACACAGCTTTCCGACATGCTTCCAAAGGAAAGCCCATCTCTGCCAGCTGCATAACTGAAGACTCGTCAATATCTAGGGCTACAAGAAAGGACCTTCTAAAATATAAAAGTCTAATTGCATCCACTGTATAATATTCCTTGTTGTTACTCACAGTGCCATATATTACAGTACATATTGCTTGGATTTGGTTTAGTGCTTCAATAAACTCACAGCCATCAGAAAACAGCCTTGTACAAAGCATTACAGTAATTGTTATGGACTTACTGATAATCTTTTGTCCCAGTAGGGACACAGATCCCCACACAGATCATTAAATCTTGAATTCCTACAGGACTTTTATTTATTTTAAAATACCTCAGCACTGGATTTCAAAGCATGAGGAAGTCAGGTGCTGAGCTCAGCTAGAGATGGCAGCCAAAACAAAGCACCTCTCAAAGGCAGGATCTTGCACGTTAAAGAAATAACAGCTGCCAGATCTGGCAGTCTCTGGATGACAAGGTCAGACAGCTTTATGTGAGATCAGAGTGCAGAGGGAGCCAGGATCAAGTGGCTGTGACCCCCAGAACTGCAAGATCCTCCTGAGGAGCAGCAGGCAGAGGAGCAGCTCATATTGTGGCTATATCAACTCTCAAAGACATTCCTGCACACATGGAAGTAAACACTGAACAAGCACAGAAATCAGCTTTTATTTGGAAGCATGCAGAGCAAGGCGTCATGCATCTCTATGAGGAGAGAGAAGCCATCAACTGAGCAAAAATGTAACAATTTTTTAAGCAGTAGAAAAATGAGATACATACACTCTACGAAATGGTTTGCCATGTGATCTGAAAATCAACAATGGGAAAAAAGAACAGGGTAAAGGACTTATATGAAGGCTAAGTAGATCCATATGGGTAAAACAATTCAATATTTTTAAACTCACAGAAATATCTGACCTCATGGAGACAGGGAAGTTTCATCCTTACTTCCCTGATGTTTTTGCCATGAATTAGAGCAGGGATATTTCTCTAACTCAGTTCAGAGCAAAGTGTCACTGATACTATAAACCAGTAGGAAAATAAAGCTGATGGCTGGCCTAAGCAAGAATCTTAAAAATGAAGTACCATCACCCATGTATTTACATTAAAACTAGGTCAGTCCATTCAGCAAAAGGATAAAAAGGTACAGGCCTTTGTGAGGAACTTCCATAGATAAGGGATGGAATTAAAACCTTTAGAGAACTGAAGTTTGTCATATCCTTGCTCTGCGCACAATTCCAGGTACTAGCTTTCTTTCACATACATACAGCATGGTATTATAAGTATTATTATAAATATCCAAGCAAAGAGAGCAGTTGCATTACTGGATTCATGTTAAATACTCACTTAAACTTCAGTCATCTGGGGGAAAGTGCAACCACTTGGGTCTAAGGTCACACCATAAAAACATGATTTTACTTTTTATAAACTATTTCATTCTCCAGGGAAACCCAGGGAATAAAGGAGGAAGATATTTAATATTCTTGTTTCTGAAGTTTAGCATAAAAGAAACAGTATTTAAGAAAAAAAAAACAAAACAGCACAGCACTCCTCTTTCTTTCTGCTCCACAAACATTATAGTCAGCTGTTTGCCATCTTCTCCTTTAGACAGAGCTTTTTTTAGTGGGCTGTGCAGCCCATGTACATCCAGAGAAGAGGACTGTGCATGCAGGCACAGCTGCTAGGGCCTTAAAGTTCTTGTATTTTTAAAATGAATAAAATTTAGAGTCTTTGTCTATGCCTGGAAAGCTGTTCTCTTAAACTGTAGTCCTTTGTGTATTAAGTATTGTTATACTGTGCTGGACCTGGGAAGTGCACGGTGACTTTACTCCAAAGATGGAAGACAAGGATAAAGTCATGACTTTACTCCATGGACAGGCACTGAAGGTTCTCTGGAGAGAGTCAAGGACAGCAACATCAATTATCAAACCTTCTAGGGAAAGGTCTCCCTACCAATGGCAAGCGGGTTGGAACTAGACGATCTTTAAGATCCCTTCCAACCCAAACCACTCTGTGATTCTATAATAAATCCCCAAAACAGAAAAGCTGGAAGAACTAGGGTTGTCCAGCAGGGAGGAAAAAAGGGCTGTGGGGTGTTGTACCAGTCTTCAGTCACAGAAGTACAGAGCTGGGTTTTTGTTCATAGCTCCAAACAGTGAAGATTAAAGAGAATCCCTGTGTGCTAGAAGGAAAGGGGAATGCAGGGGGGAATAAGTCAGCAAATACCTTTTGGGTCATCAGGAATGACAATGGGAGGAGCAATGTCTGGGAGTTCCTCTTCTCCTGGCTGGAGCCCCCTGGCCCGAAGATGACTGATATCCAGGAAATCTGGCATGTCTATAGAAACATCTACAAAAGCAGAGAAATGGGATAAGCTTCTGCAGCCAGCAAAACAACCTTATGGTGCAACCTACCCCTTCAGAGAGGGGATTCTGGTACTCAAGGTACAGGAACAGACAGGATTCTCCTTCTGAAAAGAACTTCAAAGCACAATTTAACTAGCTCAGATTACATGAAACTGTGTTTTAACTCCACAGATCTGATGGATTGGTTAAATTTGTTTTAAAAGGGAATAAGATTCAATTAGGATCTTCACAGTACAAACTTGAGACTTGAGTCAGGTCCTCGCTACAGTGTGCACATCTTATTAATTATCTCAGATAGAAAGGTAAGTAAAACAAGCACATACCAAGCTTTTTGGGTATCCAGTCAAGGCCAAAGGTGAATTTCTTTATCTGCACCACTAAGTACTCAGGAAAGGAAGCAAAACGGGAAGTCCTGGGAAGGACAAGAAACACAAATCATTGAAATCAGACAACAGAATCCCCAGCAGCACAGATCTCAGTTCCTCATGCACACTGAGATGAGCTATCACTGGTTGATACAAAGGATCCAACCTTACAAGCATTTAAAGTTCAAGCTCTCAACAACCAGACTGCATTACTTCTTGGAGTCTGACCATTGATAACGATTAATTTCCTGCTCAGTTCATCATTATAACTCTTGCAAGGCTTGATCTGCACATCACATTGATGAGTCCCAACACTAATGTGATGACAGAGCTCACTGTGCTTTTGTGTGTTACTCTCTGCGCTTTTGTGCGTTACTCTCTGCACCATGCCCAGGTAGCAAGATAAGCACAGAGCAGAGTTTTTAACAAGCAGCCAGACACACACTTACTTAACTCCTGCAGATTTTGCTTGAAGGGCACTGCTCCAGAAATCCTCTACGTTGCTTGGTTCAGAAAAGGCCTGCAGACACGCTCTAAATGGGATCTTGGCACGGACCAGCTCTGGCAGAGGTCTCCTTGCAGCTTCTGCTTCTCTCCTCTTCAATTCATAGGCAATTAACTCATCTGAGAAATACACACAACACTAGAAGCTAATGAACATTGTCATGGTTATGTGTCCCTCATCAGGCTTATGTCTGCAAGTTTTAGAAACGCAAAAACCTACTTAGCAATAAAAGTTTTACACGCTTTTAACTAGACATCAAATCTTTTTGTCTGCACTCGGGTCAGGGGCTACACTTACAGCCACATCTCTAAGGTTTCTGTTCATGGTGAAAACACAGAACTGGAAATACCAGGACACAGGCAATGAAAACTTTGACATGACAGCCAAAATCCTGTATGAACAGTAAAGCCACACACCCACTTTATCAGAGCTCAACCTGAGTTGGAAAGTTATTGCTGTCTATCTGTGTCATCTGAATTTTTAGACAGGCCAGGATTATGTATGATCTAGAAAAAGTCTTGACACTGGCAAGCTGAGCAGTGTCATATGGTAAATTCACAAACTAATCTGTCTCCTGAGTCATTACCTGGAAATAACATGTTCTTTTATAAGCAACGGAGTCATCACTGAAACTGATGAACAAAGAATGCAAAGTTCTCCTAAACTTCTTGTCCAGTGCAAGGAGTTGTAGGCTAGGTAAAAAGTAGGTAGAATTCTCTGCTTTGTGGTATTTCATAGGATCTCATCAAACAATCAAAATAGAACCTTCTGGTTTTAAAATATTTTAAATGTTCAGATAATGTAGGCAATCAGAGGCACACCTCCCTTCATGTTCCTGTGATGTCCCCCTCACTTCTACCTCAAGCATGCATTTATTATGTTATTCTGCAAGGCTGATGCAGAATAACCACTGACTGCAGATGCAACCACAACTTGTCAGTGCCTCCTTCCTGCTCCCAAGTCTTCAAGCCTCCTTGGCCATTTTCTCCTTTAAAAACAAGAGTGCTTTTCACAGGCACAAGAAAAAACACTCCTGCTTATTAAATCAACATCCAACACTTCATCCTCCTTCCCTCCTCCCCTAAAGCCCAGAACATCCAAATTGTGTATTTTAGATTTATAGATGACAAACTACCTTATACCCACCCCTATTCTCTATTGCCATATTAGATCTTATAATCTGCTGCTAAAGAACAGAAAGCAGATTTGGGTTTTTGGTTGTTTTGGTTTGGGTTTTTTTTGTGAGTGTGTGTTTTAAAAGATATTCATTAGTATGCTCAATTCTTTTTTTATAACGAAGAAGCTTTCACAAACTGTTTCACTGTCCAGGACAAAGGAGATTCAGTGCTGGTGGGAATCTCTGGGCACAATGTGGCACATCCCTGGGTCAAGCAGAGCAGTTTGCTCCTTTACCTTTGTTTGTTGCTGCCTCCATGGCCACAGGTAACTGCATGATGTAGTCCACCCTCTCGGTGTAGCGTACCTTCCGGGACTGGCAGCACTGCGTGCGCTCCTCCACCAGGAACCGGAAAACATCACTGGGGTTTTCTGAACCCACAGGGTTCCTCTGAAAGGAGTATTACACCAAATCACTTCTGTGGCCATCATTAAAATGACCAGAAAACCCAGAGGCTGCTGGTTGTTCTAAGGCAAGCACAAAGACACTGATCTGGCAGCTCAGCTCACACTGGATTGCGTGCAGAGCTTTGGCACCTATAGAAAAAACCACTGAAGTCCACCATTGCTGCACCCACAGCAGCACCTTTCTAGACACAGGAACTTGCAGGGTATGCACCCCAAGAACCTGACTGAGTCAAGGTGAACAGTAGGTAGGAAGCTGGCAAGTCACAGTAAAGACAGAAAGCTCAGATAAATAACATGGAGCATCCTCTCAGCAAATAGAATTGCTCCTACCACTCTGAATATGCACTGAAACAGAACAAGCAACTTGTAGCTCATTATCCAGATGGGAATGTCATGCAAATAATATACCTCCTCTTTGTTGCTCATGTTAATGTCTGTTATCAGGCAAGAAACAGAAAAGTCTCTTCTAACCACCCTATAATCAGTACATGCATTCAGGGATGTGGAACATTATGCATACAAATGTGAGTAACTTCATCTAGAGACTGAACACATGAATAAATAGCCTTGATTCTTGGGGAAAATGGAAAAACGAGGGAGGAAGGGTAAACAAGAAATGCTTTACATCAAAACTGCATGTATTTGTAAATTCCTTTTCAGAAAGACAGCATTAAAATTCACAGTATGATTCCTTTACACTGAGCTGGAGCTTGGTGGAACTAAAGCGTTATACAGAAATATTCAACTGACAAACAGCCACTCTGCTTTCAGCAGGGGAATCCTTCCTCCCATGATTCAATAACATACAGCTGGGATTTGTAAAACAGCTGGACAGGGTAATTAATTTGCTCCCAACAATTATATGAATTTGGAACAATAATCACAATACCCGATTCATTAATATTCCGTGACACACTTCAATATGGTAAACACGAACAGCAATTTAAAAGGCCACATATGCTTATGAATATTATTGCCTGTACAATGATGCTTGACCTCTTTATATTTTTAGCAGCATCACTGGCCCTGTTCATGGTCATGCAAGAGTCTGAAGCAAAGAAGAGGAAGAATTAAGGAAGCAAATGTTTCTAAAACAAAATACATTTTATTTAGTTCCACCTTCTACATATCTAAGGCTAAAAATAATATAACTAAAAAATGAGCCACTCATGTAACATGTTTGCCTTCATCGTCTAATATAAACAGAAAAAGAAGCTGCAATTCAGATTTTCTCACCTCTACTAGATTTATAAGATGTAGGAAAAATTCCTGTGCATCTTGCTGTCTATTAGACGAAAATTCTGGGTGGCCTTTACTTATAAAAGCCTTGAACATTCGAGGAGATATTCCATTGTGTTGAGGCTAAATAAAAAGAGAGAAAAACCTTTTAAAAAGTGATTTTTATTCAATCATGGACCAAATATTTCACAGTTACTCCACTAAATCTATCTATGGCCCATTTCTGGCACTGGAGGAATGATAGTTTCCATTTCACCTATTTTTCCATTTTAATAAAAATGGGAAGGGTCCTGAAACAAGGTTTGGGGGGGTTTAGAATATGTTTTATGGCTTAGTTCCTACAGCACTCACTCTACCTGTCCTTTGGCAATTGGCATTTTAGAGAGATTACTGGAGGTTTTTAAAGGTTAGTAGTTTTCAGAAAGGCTGAGAGCCTACCTTGTTATGTAACATTTGATATTGCTTTCAGAACCCTGTGCCAGAACACTGAAGCACTTTGGTGTATCAGCTGCCTCAGGACAAAACCTTTCCAGAGAGCTGTGCAGAACCAGGCAGAGAACAGCTAATGTGTGCAGCATGCATTCCCAGGTGGGTTGTAAAGAGCAGACATGAATTTGCAATTTCCAGTTGTTGGTCATACTGAAAAACCATAACTTACTGCCTTTGGCCATGCAGTTACATCAGGAGGAAACTGCCCTAAACTAGAAAATCCCTGCCTTCCAAGATAGTCCTGGTTTTTACTTTCTAATCCTTTATACCACTTTAAGAACCTCTCCAACCATTCCAGATCCTCAAGACAACACTAGCTATTATGCCTTTTAAATAACATTTTGAAAGGGACGGAATGTATTTCTCAGATTTGCCCTCACCATCCATGAAACCAAATAATTTTCTGGACAATCCAAGCAAAAGTATAATCTTTAGGAGCTCTCAGAGGCTGTTAAAACCTCAGCCAATCTCATTCCTTACTACACTTGCACTGTCATATGAATATAAAAATAGAAAAGGCAGCATGAAATGGAGGCCATACAAAATACACACTAGAAGAGTAAATATTTTTCTTTCTTTTACCAGGGTGCAGTATTCCTAGACCCACTGAAATCAGAAGCAAATTCTCATTTTTAAATGCTTTTTCAATTTTTGGCAGTACACCACCAACCACATGATCCTTAAACCAACCAAGATGATCCTTTAAGGCTTCCATCAAGAGACAGAGTCTCAGTATTGCTTGGACAGAGAGATTTTCCAGGGATTTCTGCATCCTGGGTTATGTGTTCTTCAGTGTCCTCAACTGCCTTTCATCAAAACTAGGACTGGGGAGAAAAGTGCATAAAGCAGCTCACATTACAACATCCCAGACTTCTTCCCATGCCAGAAGCAAGAAAGTGGCACACTTGCTCTGCTGTGTAATGCAATGAGTTTGGAATCAAGCCTTGTTTCCACCTATACACTTTGTACTCAGCCACTTGAGCACGAAGAAGAGAAACAAGCCACGTGTGACAGTGTGCAAAAAAAGGATGGAATCTTACAGTGGTTGCTCAAGCAGAATAAGAGGGAAAAAAAAAAAACAACAACAACAACAAATCAGAAGAAATGTTAAAGCTCTAAGCAGAAAATCAAGCCCTGGCTGATGACTCTTTAGGCATTCAACCTCTTTTTAATCCTAAAGTGGGTCCAAGAAAAATGCTGCCATTTCCAGGCTAAACTTCTGTGGTGAAAAATTTCAACTCCACAGCACCATGAATATTTACAGAATACCTGGCATACTTTCCCCATCAACAGTTGCAAAACAGTTTAGCTAAATATAGACTGTGCTGGACCACTGCAGATCTCATATGAATGCTTTTACAGGCAACAACTCCCCAAAACTTTGGATGAATTCCAAAGGCTCAGAAAGATTGAGAACTTTGCATGTAGAAGGGGAAAAAAAATTAAAGGAATAAAAGTAAAATGAATAATTGATATTATAGACACAAAGCAGAAGCACTTTAAAATATTTAAGGCTTAAAATGCTACACAAACAACAACAAAAAAAGCATCCTCAACTTGAAAAAATCATAGATTTGTATTCCAAGAGTGAAGGAATAGAGAAAATATCTATACCTGACTTTTTCTGTAAATAAATCATCAGTCCAACAAGCAAAAAAAGCTGTAAAAGTTGTTTCAAATCCTAATATATGCTATGAATTGCTTGATAAGGAAGTAACTTCATGCATGTAACTTCAGCTTCATTAAACTGAACTAATGAACACAAGTACTGTTAAATGTCAGTAGATGCCTACTACAAGCTGACAGAGTTTTGTACCATCTGTCAATAAAGAGTTCTCAATATCTCATCAAATAGTGGCTGCTGAGCTAAACATGGAGGTGTAGCTTTATTCCAAGGACTCAGATCCCTGAACTTCCAGCACAGTATTTTCCAGTCACATCCTGTATGTGTTTAGGAAAGCACATCAGTCAGTAGACAAAATTCAATGTATGGAGTTTGCTGAAATCTGTCCCACTATTCCTTTGTCCCAAGTGCTGATTAGTCTTGAACTTTATTTAATGGAACAAGCAGGATTCATTTGCTGCTCCAAAACAGTGAATTGCCACTGTACAAAGCAATTACTTGGGAGACAAGCAACTTCGAGATCATGCAAACTACTCTGTACCAGATGCTCTTACTGGCATTCTGATTTCAGGAGAAATTCCTATGTCAATAATTGATAGATGAAGGTAGAGGAAAATATCTATTTCTATGGCAACCACCACCATCCTCTGTGGCAGAAGCATGCATTACTCCTGAGGCTCTGCATGGCCCCTCCATCTCCATGAAAGCCTCCAGCACCACCTAATCTTGCATTACCTAGACAGCTTCTCCTGAAATCAAGTGGAGTATTGTTAGACACTTCCTGGAAATAATTCTTTAGCTCTTTAGACTTCTTTAAGAAATTTAAAGAGGGTTTAGAAGTTTGCTTCCAGGACTCTCTGCATAACATTTTTGTTATTGTTGTTCCCCAGAGAAGATAAACACTGGTTGCAAATTCTGTGAACATTTGCACTCATCACTGGAACAGCAGAGCACTTTATCAGCAGAATCAGTGCTTGCTTTGATGCACTGCACAAATAGTGCCTGACTAATTTATCCCTGACTTAGTAATCTGGACATTCCACCTTGCTAAGCATCCCATCCATGCTGGATCCTCAATGCCCAGCACCTGTTTCCTTTTCTCAGGGTATCACTTTTACCTAGTTACCAGGCTGTACAAACTCAGGCAAATACCTTGTGTTCTTCTTTCATCACCTGCTCAATGAGCTCAGATTTCATGGGTGGCTTAGAATATTGGCCTGAAAGGAGTCCATGTCCCAGTTTAGCCCTGTAAGGAAGAAAGTGGTGGGGTGGAAACAAACACATGAGAAAAAGAGAAAAGAAGACTTATTTCAAGCAACAAAAATGAAGTTTACTGCTCTTGACTCCTTGATGAACTATCATTACCTGCAACTAAGTGGGCAAATCTCATTCTCCCATATCTCACTTCTGAGCTCATGAAAAGGTGTTCTTTTGCTCTGCCATTAAATCATTTAGATTCTATTTAACCTGACCAAGTAAATAACTGAGAAATGTCACTTACATCTGAGTGTTGAAATCCTGTGTTGGATCAAGAGGGGAGTAGTCAAATATTCGTGGAAGGTTTCCCACATACCTGGGCATCAGGAACAAAGCAGAAACATTTAAATATTGCAGCTTAATGATTCAGTCTACCCCAATGAGTTCTTCCGTCATGCAAAAATAATAGTAAAGAAATTAAGAAATGGACATTGAGGTTTTACTTGGAAGCTTCTAGTTATAAAGAATATGGCTGTGTTGTTCATCTGGAATTTACATTCTATTCCTTAATCTTGCAAAAGCTGCAGGATGCTGTTGGTCAAGACCTCAGAGCTGAGTTGAGAACCAGGGTACTTTCTACTCCCAAACAATGTTACCAACTAAATTCAGGTTTGTATCAGGACCAAAATATGTAAAAAGAACATTTCCATTGAGTTTCACAAGAGAAGCAATTCTGGTAATACGGAGGGAAACATTGTTCAAGCCAGACTGTTGGAAAGTGAAGCATTCAGCAGCATTCTCTGAGTATTGCTGCCCTTGAGCACAGGAAAAAACAGGCTGGGTAGGTATGGCCATGGTGCTGGTCCCTCTCTCATCAAAGCTCTCCACTATTTTGATGACACTAAGTCCTCCAGGTAACTCCCAGAACCATGCTGTGGAAAATGATCTTCCTTAATAAAATCCATTTTGATATTTTTAACAGTGGAGGTAGAAGAGCTGGTACTTAATGAATCTACAGACTATACTCCATATGGCAAACAAAAAATATAAACACAAGTTTTCTCTCTCTTCTTCTCCAGAATGTGATTTCTAACATGAAAGCCAGGGAGGCTTTCCAAAATCTAAAAGCTTCACTTCCAGTACATACACCATTGCTGCTTTGGAAGGAAAGGTCACTCTAAATTTTATTTCAAACCATGGACGGTCCTTTATGAAAAGGCTTCTCTCCATGGAGTGATGTGTTCAGTTTTGATCAGTTGAGAGTATTTTCTGTTGTGCTTTTGTCCTTTTACACTCTTAATTATTCAGTGGAGAATTACATTTACACTATTATTGTCATTATTTTTTTTTTAAATTTCAATTAAAATGCACCTTGGATAGCTCCCCCCCCTCAGTCAGACCCACATGCAACAGGAGCAGTGTTTTTCACTAGCATGGATCAGTATCAACATGTTTGTGCCAGTTTTTGGCAGAAATCACACTGGAGCACAGAATGACTCCTGCAGTGATACTGGCACGGGCTAGTACGAACTCCCTAATGTGATACTGATGATACCCAGGTAAACAGGGATATGTGTATCTGTATATAAAAAGCAGAGACTGAGACATCAAATTTAGAAGGTGGCATATGATTTCCCAGCACTGAAGTTGAGACAGTAAGTTTTTATTTTGAAGACAGATTGGATTTTGTGTTCCAGTCTTTTCCAGAACAGACCAAAACAATCACTAAATCCTCCAAGCAGCCACTGAACTGACTGAAAGAGAGCTGTTTGCAGATGAGATGAAAATTAAGATAACATTTTTCTTAGAAAAAGCACGAATTGATGAACGCAGCAGCTAGTGAAAAAGTTTGAAGAAGTATTTTGGAGCTACTTACGCTCGCTGGAACTCTGGGATGCTGAAAATGGCTTGCATGACAGCATTGAGGTAGCAGCTATTTCCCAGGTTCTTCATGCCAGTGTATCCTGGGCCATACATGGGCTTGAGCTTCACGCCAGCTTCCTGAATCACTTCCCATTCTGAGACTCTTGGCTTTATGTCATTATCTCTTAGCCCATTCTCTGTCTGAAAGCAACAAGTTTTTCATCTTAGTCTCTTTAACTTCTGCCATAATTATGCTGCTGCCATCATCACCACCAACTTTGTGAGCTATACTCCAAGAAATGAAGAGCCAAATCAATGGGCAAGGGGGGGGGGGTAAATCCTGCATGTAGGGGAAGATGAGGGTCAGAAGGGCAGCAGTTTGTTCCTCCAATACACCCTTAGCTCTTTAGCACAGCCCCTGGCTCTTTGAGTGCTCCCAGTCGTGACCCCAGTCCCAGCTGGGAGCTTCACTTCTCTCAGGCCAGTGACCTCAAGCCTCAGCATCAAACACTGCATTTTTTCAGGTTTCCTATTCCATCTCTAATGGCCAGGAATAGCTGCTGCTGTAGAAGCTTCTCATAACAAACAAACCACATGAAAAGCTGCAGATCCAAGAACTCTTCCCTTCTTTCAAATGGTAAAAGCCAATAATTTGTGACACTGAAGTTTCTCCCCTTTACACTCAGCCTCAGCCTGTAGGTGCAGGTCACTACAGTGTCATTTACTGCTGGCACTACTCTGCCACTTCTCAAAGAATTGTACAGACCAAAGACCAGAGGTGAAACCTTTGCAACAGCTAAGACTAGGTTTTCAAGGCTTCTGAGTAAAACAGGCTTTCCAGAATGACTTGGATAAAAGAAACTTTTTATTCATGATTCTGGCAAGGACATTAGCATACCAAAAATATTATTAGTATCATTAAGACTTTTGAAAACACAGTTTAACCCTTCTCTATCATTTCAATTATTATCATTTTCTCACCACTTGGACAATGAAATACACTTAACCAGTAGCAGGTTTGTTCCTTTTTTAACATTTTCATGTTCTCCTGGTAGTGATACTAGGTTATATGCATGGGTTAAAAAAATAAAACCATTAAACAACAAACCAAACCAAACAAAAAACCAACACAACCACAAAAACCACACCTGCCTTTTACTGATTTCTTACATCATTAAAAGAGAACTGGAATCAACATCCACTAAGACACAAGTTATTAAAAGTACTTCTTTATTAATATAGAAACACACAGAGAATCCCTTTTTCCCCCAGTCCCTTTCTAGCATGTCACACCTTTGACTGTGCGGTTTTCTAGACTTGAGAGAATGAATTATTCTCATTTTCTAATGTATTTATTGACAAAACCTAAACTGAAATTTACATAAAGAACTTTCAGCCACTTTTAAACTTAAGCATTGCTTAGCTTCTTTTTGCTTATGAATTTTATCTGTTTACAAATGCAATAGGCTTTCCTTCACTTGCTGTAATTTAATATTCCAGACATTCTTCTCTAATTGAATGAGGTTCTTCACCTTGAAGACAAAATTGTACATCACACAGGAAAAGTGAAAAATGTAAACTAAAGACCACAAGGTACCTCTTTCAGAAGGCAACTTCTGGATTTGAGAGTAATGATTCACTCAGAACTCAGACAATAGAACTTTACGAAACTGAATTCTGTCGTAACAGTCTGAAGGAACCACAAACAAGCTACAGGTGTCATTCTTCTCCTGTTTCTCTCCCACCCCCATGTGAACAAACAAGTGAACAAGAAGCTAAATAAAAGATGGATTTCCTACCACTTGCATCTGCAGCATATCAATTCCAAAGTGTGCCAGATGTTTTGCTATGTGCGGATCTAAAACCGGCTCCTCTTCATCAAAGGAATAGACATCTGCAAAAGCAGGGAGAAACCAGTGAGCCCCAGTATCAAATGTTATCCCTGCTCTTTGTTTACCAACATTGCATTCTCAGCACGGGGCTGCCTATACAAAATGCCCTGTTCATATTCTCCAAGTTTGGTTCTGGCCAGCAGAGAAGTGCACAGACACCCACACAGCTCAGTAAATATCTTAACACAATCACCTCAAGCACTCTCCTCAAAAGAAATTATATGCACACAGTATTAAAATCTAAAAAAAAAATATATATAGGGATCATAGTATTTCCTCTCCCCAAAATAGGAAATCTGTAGGGAAAGCAAGGAACAGGGCATGCAAAGTTCTCAGATATGTAGCCAGCCCACATTTTGAACATGACAACAAGAGATTATGAATATTTGTAAAGCTACTAGATGCAGATAGACCCATTAAAGCTGTGAGTATATCACACCAACTCACTACTGACAATAGCATTTTAATTTTCAGTACAGTTTAAGAAATCCACTTTTGCCCTTTTCACACAGAGATGCAGGAAGAACAGAGAAATTCTTTATTAGAATAAAGAGGGTTTTTTTGGATTACACACCACTAGATTGGACTTCCAAGATTAATCCAACCTTGTTGTTGGGGAGAAAGGCTGATTTTCTGAGTGAGGTGTCTTGCTTTATTGTATGGGAGATTTAGATTTCAGTTCTCTATGATAGGCCTTTATAGCCTTAAGTAAAAGCCCATGAACATTCTGGCAGGGCAAAGTAAAGAAGGATAAAAAAATTGAGGGTAAAAACATTCTTTTTTAGCGTTTACCTAGCAAGTCCTATAATGACACTGAGTTCAGAGCAGGTTTCACCTACTTGAATAGATAACCATAAAGCTGCAGGCATCATGCAAGGCTGGAAGTGATAAGACATGCACTTGTAACACTTGAACAGGCCTTCCATATTTTCTCTGATCAGGTCTCCACCTCTGTAGTCAATGACTGCTTTGGTATCTCCTCACACCAAAACCCAGAAGCCCTTTGCCATCTCCCTGCATTTCCCTCAGGAAAGCTTCCTTCATGCCCAGCAGTTTCTCACAGTGACCTTGCTCCATAAGACCAGACCCAGGCTGACAGAGACAGCTTAGCCAGGAGAAAGGAAGAGAAACAACCTCACGAGGAGATAGCAGGAGCACAGAGAAAGGCTGTTCACAGCACAAATATCACTTCTGGAAGGTCCTTACCCCAGCCCCTCCTGGCAGCTGCAGACCCTGGCTCTGACTCAGCCCATCCCCTTTAACAAAAGGCATTCTCCCTGAAGTCTGCTAGTACCAAACCCACACTGAAATTATAGATTGAAGGTTAGCCAATAACTCAAACACTAACTTTTAACATTGACCAGCCCTTGGAAAACCTCTCTGGGCAGGGAGCTCTGCTTTGAGCTGTGCTGCCAGCTGCTGATCTGCCATCAGATGCCCCATGAACATTGGTGCCCGTGACCTTTCTGGCATGTGTGTGGCTGTAGCTGCCCATCTGCTGGAATTCCACTGTGTGGTAGGAAATGCACCCAGAAGACATGACTGCTCATCCACACACATGGCATCACAGCATTCCCATAGTATTCTGGTGAGGTCACAGCACAGCCAGAAGATCCTGAAAAGTTCAAACACCTGATGGAGTGAGATTACACAGCAACTGAGCTTGGGTGACTGCTTTCAGTGTGGAAGCTTTTGATATTGTTTTCCCTCTGCTCTCACAACTGCAGAGAGCAAATCATCTGGGACTACTGGCCCAGAGCAGCAGAAATGGAACACAAGACTAATGTTCTGCTCAGGCCCAGCTCATGGCATACTTCAGTACTTCCTGTTGTGAAGCTTAAGTTCATGGGAGAAAGATAGAATTCATTTATTTCAAAAAATCAAAGGAAGAAGATAAAGAGCTGCCACATACAGGTCTGCAGTGCTGTCATACAGCAGCAGATGAGGAATGTAGACAAGTCAGCAAAGGAGACACACAAGGATCTAGTGTCATTAGAGTGAGAAAGGGGAAGAAGGGAGGAGTGGAAAAGGGGAAAAAACCCACCAAGAAAAATATGAGACAGGCAACACAGAATATTATTAAACAGAGAAAAAAATCAAGGGACCCATCAGTATCGTCCAGTCCAACTTCTGGCCCTGTGCAGGACACACAAAGAATCCCACCATGAGCTTGAGACTGTTGCTCAAATACATTTTGAACTCAGGCTTGATGCTGGGACCACTTCCCTGGGGATATTTTTTCCGTTCCCAACCATCCCCTGGCTGGAAATCCTTTTCCTGATAATAGGCATTATGATTCATATTATTTTAAGGAAATAAAAATGTCAATGCTACTTGACTTCACTTTCTTCCATAGCTCAAGATATATACCTGTTCTGGCTGTGTAGACATCTCTCCTTCCTACTTAGAGGGTAACAGGTAATGGTAACACTGTCCCTAAAGAAAGAAGTGGCTTAAGATCCCCCTAAAATATCTGACAACTGCTAAGATTAGCATCCACGAAGTAACTCCTTCAAGCACCGATCACAAGGGGTTTCCCACTGCCAGTTCCCAGTTCCATGCCTCAATCTATTCCAAACAAGCAACCTTACAGTGACTGGAAATAAAATCTAGTGGCACTGTCAAGAGAGGCAGCAGGTAGCACAGTCCACCCAGTGCTCAGCCTACTGAGGCAAAGAACTTTTCTGACTCCCTGGTGCATTCTGTCCAAGGTACAAAGTGGAAGAGAAGCTTGGTTCAAGTGCTGCACTGACCCCAGATGTGTCTGCTGACAGAATGCTACAAAATGGGGCTAACGCCTCAGAAACCTTTCATAGTGCACACAGCACAGAATTCTCAGGGCAAGACAAAGAGCTCTCCTCTATGTACACACAGGGTGAGTGTCAATGGAATACAGGCACCATCTCTTTCTCCTTCCTACTGGTGTGAAAAAAGGAATAAATTATTACTCCTGTACCATCACCTCTTCACCTTTAACCCAAGGAAGCAGAAAACAGACAGATTTTGTGTCACCATCAGCTACAGAGCCTCTTTCCTGAAGTTCATCTATCACCCAGCCCCATTGAGGGGTTACGAGTACTACAGAAACACAGATCAGAGACAGAATAATTACTGAAAAGGAACAAGGAAGGTTGGGGGAGGGAAGACTTTTCTATAGGAAACCAAGTAAACATCATCCAGAAGAACAAAGGTCTGTGGAGAACAGCTGGTGCCTCTCTTTCAGAGGGAAGGATGACAGCCTGTCCTTTGTTATCCCAAAGGCCACATAAGAGAGGAAGCAGCTGATCAGTGGGAGGCACAAGGACAGAAGCCATAAGGAAACAAGTATTGCTGCTAAAGATGGGAAAGAAAAGAAAAAATTCTCCAAAAAAATCCCACTACAGAATATCTTGTTTGTTTTATAGATGCAGTTGAAACCTACAGCTGGGCAAATCCTAAACACCTTCAATAACTGAGAGATTTGGATAGAAATTATCCAAGACCAGGCTCATGCAAGGAAGTAACATTCTATCTGGGAGAGAAAAAAATGGTTTTTGCTTAGTGTTTCTGTGGCACAGCTGGTTGAATCTGACTACAGTCGCCTTTCCTCAACACTGAATAGGACTTAGAAAAGCTCTCAACTGATGCTTGGTAAAAAAAGACTTCTCTAAACAGCAATTTTTCATCTCTTAGTCATAAGCACTAAAGCCAAAATATAATCATGCTATGTGTTCTTCCATTTTTACTTCTCCATGCAGCTGCAACAAAAGATCTCTTTGCTTATGACTTTTTCAGCTCCTCATGTTTTTATTCCATCTAATCTTCACACACCATAATCCCCTCTGCAGCAACATCACAAAACATGACACTTGGAGAATATGCAAACAAGGATACAGCTACAGCTTTTTTCCCCCTCAAGATCATCACACATTTTACAAATGAGCATCACAGTAGCCCCATGAAGATGACTGCTCATTAGACTATTTCAGCAACATTTTGTTCAACAAGAAAAAAGAAGAATTTCCACTATGATTAAAAAACCCATACATGCTGTTACAAACAGACTTTTAAATTTAAAAAGCTCATTATCCTGTTGTTGTTTCTTTGTTACAGAAAGTTGAACCATTTGCCCTAGGAAATGTAGCATAACTAAAAAATACTGTTCCTCCAGATTCTGTTGTTTCAGACTAATACCATTCTTATGTTATAAGCCTAGTATTATGCAAACACTCCAAAAATACTTATAGAAAATATAAAATGAAACAGGTGTGGGCTTTCTCATAATGAAGTGTGTGTCATTCCCCTCAACCCTGACCAACATTCACAGACTCACAGAGTTTCCTTTCACACTCTCAAACACTTGCACTAGAAGCACAAACCCAGCTGGTAATAGATACACCCTGTCAGTCTCATGCACAGAAGGCACCTCATCTCAGAACATGCCACGTGCCTGACCTGCTCCATCAGGAGTGATGGTTCCCAGCTTCACTGCCAGGGGATAGCCTGTCTCCTTGTAGTGCTCCATGGCATGCCCATTGCCCCCGCTGCCATCGAAGAACCACTTCCCACAGAGCACAGAGCCATCGGTCAGGTTCAGCCACAGGTTCTCCCGCAGGTCACACTTGGAGCACTTCCACCCACTGTGAGACAAAGCAGGGAGAAACAGCAGGAATGTGTAAGGCAGGAGCCAGCATTTCTATATTCTGTATTTCCCATTCTGGCAGGTCAAACCAACCCAGACACCCAGCCCAGAGTCACACAAGGGAATAGCGGGCTGAGCTCCTGCCCTTAGTTCAGTTACCCTGCACTGAATTAGAGCCTACAATGAACAAACCTTATTGCCCTCACCTGGGGGGAATTCTAACACCATTGTCTAACTGTACAAGTGTTTTAGCATGTTTAGATGCCTGCAGCTCTTCTTCCCAGGAGTCAGGTTCCTGCTTCCTGTAGGGTGATTTTGCACTGAGGAGTGCATCACAAGCTATCGTCACCTGCAAGACAAATGGATGTCAGTCAAAGCCTTACAGGACTCAGTGGCTGGACAGAACCTGGCATTCAGCCTATTGCTAACCACATACAGAACTGCTTATCAGTAGAACTATTTATATACTCAAATATGCATCTAATCTTTTAGACTGTCGTCATTATTTTAGCAGGAGAGTAAGCATGTGTACTATGAGATTTCCTAGGACAAGCTGGCACCATAACAAGGGAAGGAATACACGAGATAGACAGAAATCCAAGAAACAAAGACAAAGATCACTTTTAAAAATGACTGACACTCTATTATAACTGGTAAAGAAAGATTTTTATGTCCAAACAAGCACTGCACATAAGAAAATGAGGCACCATCTTGATAAAAACAAATAGGAGACAATTCCTATGACCACTTCCATACACTCACTGACCAGTGCTGGTAGCTCTTCTATGTTGGGTAATGAGATTTCATAGTGATCAGGAAAGATAATAAGTTTTGCTTCATCCTCATACTCAAAGTCATCACTGTTGAGATCACTGCTTATCTCCAGATCTGGAAAAGAAGATGAGGAATGTTAGGAGATTGTCCCATGATCAAGGTTCCAAAACTGTGACAGGGGTACCACTATAAACATTGCTTGCCTGGCATCAGCTGGTGGTTTCTCTGGCTAGAAATATTTGTGAAATTCTGATCTAAACTGAAATCTCACCATCCTGCAAGAGAATGTTCTGAGGACCAAAATCTCCACTTAATGCCATACCCAATCACAGATGTAGCTGGTCTGGCCTCTCTGCAAGCACGGCACTGTTGCAGACATCACATTCTGCAAAGCAGCAAACAAAATTCTTCTCCTTTCAGACCAAATCAGGATGCAATATTCTGTGCCTTTTGGCCAGAATCTTGAAATGCTATAAAGCATGGAGACCAGGTCGCACTGCACATGCCCAAATTGCAGAGGACAAATAAAAAGAGCACCCCATATTTTCCAGATCACGGACGTGGCTGAAACATGCTGTGGCTCCCATCCATCCTGAACCTGTGGCCTTTTCTCCCACAAAGATGTCCACAGCTGGAAGTATTCCTGTGTCTCATTCAAACAGTTACAGCAAGTACAGTAACATCAACAATATCCCTTTCTTGCTAACTCCACTCTTTAACCAGGGTAACTATCTGTTTAAAAAGCACTCATTAGCTGCTAAAGCTTTCCTCTGAAGATCAAGCCTTCCACAGTGTTCGTGTATTTTTTTTCTTCCAGTGCAAGAATGACTTCTTTTCTAAATATGAGCCTTGACCAAGCAACATCAGCTAAAATGTTTGCCCAGAAATACGTGGACCCAGAGAGAAGCCAGGAGGGTATATGGGGAATTAAATTGCTAGTGCTTGTGTCTCTAGCCCCATGAAAAAATATAATTATTAATTAATTATCACATAGTGACAAGACTGAATTAAAATCTTGCTCTGTTCTTCCTAAAGGACAAATGAAAAAGTTAAGACCAAACATGCACATGTCAGAAATTTTACAAGATTCAACTGCAAGAATTGTCTGGGCAACAATGGGATTTTCTGGATCCTTCTCCCATCTGGACTGTATTCTGATGTACCAGTCACTGACAGAATAAGGTTCAACCAAAAAAAGAGATGTGTTAGCAGTAGCCAAAGTTGGCTCTTAATTTTCCCCCTACTACAAGCAGATGCTCAAAGAGTCACTCAATCCTAAATGAGCATTGGCAACAACCACTGCACCCTGGGAATGCCTAAAATCTCAAATGTACATTTGGGAGAGAGGTGAGGATGACAGAAGCCAGATTCAGAAAACCGAGCCCTCTATTTACCCAGTGAGCAGTAACTGAGTAACCCAAATGATAAAACAAGTATCAAAAGATATTTTCATTTGACCGGGAGAGAACAGCTCTTGAGAAGAACACCAACTCTTGGCTCACCTGCTGCACCAGGCAGTCCAGAGGTGACAACACCCACTGTCAGTGACTTCCAGCAACATGAACTCTCTCTCAGCAGCAACCAAAAAGAGCCCTTTTCACATCAGCTCAACATAGACACAAAAGCAAGAACATTTTCTCATACTGAAAGCATGACATTTTTAGAGAATGTACTAATTCTTTACTAATTCCCCAAATCACACCATTTTCATAATCATCCCTCACTTTACTCCAGGCTTCTTTCTCAGTTTGTATTACAGTCCTGTGTTTGTTACAGGAGTGAATCTCCACAGATGCAGTTTTTAACAGGTCTTCTGCTCTATGGAACAAGAAAACTGAGTATCTCCAAGCTGATGGTGCATACCGCATCACAGGGAATCTTCACTTAATTCCAAAAATTTGATGGTGGCCAGCATAACAAAATCAAAAGTACTGACCAGTTCCTAAACAGGAGAGAGGTTCCTCAGAGAGGATAAAAGCTCAGTGTGTGCTCAGCCAGGTTTGGAGACAGTGAAAGCTCTTACAGGGCTGTGGTCACACAGTGCCTCAGCCACCAGAGGGAACCTGGCACCAGCTCACAGCAGCCACAGGAGCTGGGGACATGTGTGAGACCCGCTGATCTTCACTGCCCTGTGCTATGGACATCAACTTAAACATATGCAACCCCCTTAGAGAAATAGCAATCATGTGGTTGCCTGTGTTCAAAATTCAGACACACACTGCAGCTCATCTCCCAAGCCAAACAGCAGCCACATCATAGAGACTTTAGTGCTGCTGGCCTGACCTGCATCTGAACCAGTGATCCAGGGATGAAAGACAGAGTATCCTATCAGCAATCATCTGCAGTCATCTAAGGACTTCACATGCTTAGGAGCACCAGCCTCCTGTGTGCAATGGGCAGGGAAGGGAATTTCCTTTTTACCCCCTCAGGCTTCATGCCATTCCTATCAGCAGGAAAGTGTCCCATCAGCATGGGACTCTTTCTGCCTGACACACCAACACGGCAGCATCCCACTTGTTATTTTAAAGAAGGATGCACAAAGCTTCATAACAGTCCTGGGAAACATCACAAGGATTTAAAATTCCTCTTTTGAAGGGGACCACCCAAAACTGGTACACTTCTACCCAACACCTACTCCCTCTGACTAGGAATTAAAAGGCACTGCCTTATCACTCTGAAGACAGTTTCTCAGGGTCCAGACCCAGTACATAAGAGTGGAATGGACTTCTAAGGTCACAGACTGAAATCCCTCCACACAGAACAGGTGACTGTATAAACTACTCCCTTTTAGGGACACTCAGAGGGACCCCTTAATGATGTCAGTTGAAAACACTCAGATCACCACTCATATTTTTATATCTTGGCTTGTGTGTGTTGAGAGATACAGCTGTTAAATTTAGTAAGAAATTGTACCTGCATTTTATTTTCTGTGCCTCTGCAAGGGCCAGCAAGGCTGAGAAAGCATGAGAGCAGAAATAATAAAAACAGATGACTGTGACTTTAGAAGGCAATGGAGCCCACTCTAAATGTGGACAGAATTAGACCTTGAAGCCACTGGGCATCACGTGCAGTCTGCAGGTAGTTTCTAGTGCAGAATTTTGGGGAGGACTGAAAGTAACTACAGGAAAGAGGAGAAGGATTAAATCTACATGCAAAAGGAGCATATTTGATTAAAAATTATTCTACCACTAAAGACACTGAAAAGCATGAATTTTCAAGCACTATACTTCATCCTAAGTTGTTTCTTGACCAAGGATATTCTTCCAAGATGCACTGTGAGTAGAAGGCAAAAAAAAAAGGCTTTGCTCAGTTCTGAGACTGAGCTACAAGACAACCAGTCAGTTTGTAATCATTCCAAGGAGTGACAGCTTGATGGTCAACCTCCACAGGACGTTGTTTTCCTTCCAGTGGAGTAACAAACAACACCTTTCTGATGCCTCCTGAGAGCCTCAGCTCAGCTCTTTGGCCAGCAAAACAAGGAATCCACAGGTTGTAAGTGTTGTGCTGGGAGGCCAGGCAGAGCAAAGCAGCAGACACCTCAAAGCAGAGGCTCAACTGACTCTGTTATTTTGGGAGAGTGGTCAGTAGAGTAAATTTACTGCACCTCACAAGGCATCACTGAGTGAGGGTGAGAATGCACTGCTGCTGGACTGACTGAAAACAGCAGCTGGGAGAGACACTGCTGTAATGAAACCAACCCAGCAGAGGGGAAGAGAAGGAGTGGATGTGTCAAGATCAGATTTAGACAAGTTACCAACTGACTGCACTAATAATAGGGGCATAAAAGACTCCAGACAGGACCCCCAAACAGGATTTCCTGTACATATGGATGTGTCTGTGTGTGTGTGAAAGGGAATACAAACATGAAAATTGAATGAGGATGTTGACTAGCAAGTCTACAACTAATTTTGAAACCCTAGAAAGACATCTTAGGAATCTGGGCTTGATCCTGCTCTCGCTGAAAGCAATGGACAAATTTGTATTGACTTGGAAGTGGAGACCTGGGTCTTTAGATCAAATTATTTCTTCCTGAAGCCTCAAAATAATAGTGAATTGCAGCAGCAGCACTTTGCAAACTACAAGCTACTCAGTTAATTTGTTTTCAGGCACATACAAAATATTAACTTCATCAGATGAATTATAAAACCAAAGAATTTTTTTGTAAATATTACTTTCCAGTCATAACGTTTTCCTTTGCAGAAAAATGAAAAGCAAAACTTCCTACAAGGGTCATTTGGCTGATTAAGTACTTGTAAAAGAACATTCAAATTGCTTCCTACATCTCCAAAGCATTTTTATGTTGTTCCTATTGCTAGGTAAGACCTCATCCCTTGCAATTTTGGCAGTCACATGTTAAGCAAGTAAAACTAAACCATGAAAATTCAAATTCAGAATTGTTTTGACAGCAGATTAGCCTGCGTTAACCTAGTCTAATTTTCACAGTTCTACCCAAACCAGCAAACTATTAAGACTCTATTAGTGTAAGGTATCTGCTCACCATCCTATATTCAATTCAAGCATACATGGAAAGCTAAAAAGCAACAGCTAATCAGTTCTACTGCTGCTGCTGGGGAATACGCACTATTTTACTGGGCTAAATTGAAAAAATATTGTCAGGAAGTGCTTAAATTCTCCTACATCACAATTTTTCATTCATAGATACAGATACTCTATTTCTGCTTACTCACATAAATATAAACTTTAACCTCTCATAGTAAAAGCCCTGCCCAGAAGCTCTCCAAACAAAAACATCCTTACTGCAAACAGGGTTCTGCTCCTGCCTAGAAGACCTGAGAGAACAAAGCGAAACTGTGGCCAAATCCAGTATAGCCACTCTTAGGAGTGGTCTTTACACTTGGAAACAGTAGCCATGTGTCCATCCACTGCCATCAGCAGGGAGGTGACATCCAGGAAAAGCTCAGCAAGTTTACAAGTTCTCCCAGACTCTCCAAGTGGAAGTTTTCCTTTCCAAGGTCTCCTGAGACCTGCTGTGTGTCACAGATACTCTTCTCAGCAGCAACCACAGATCTGCTGACAGAGCTGATCATCTGAGGACTTCAAAACACTTTCAATTGATGGTCTGAGTTAGCCCTGACTTTGTTCAAAACAGAGCTGCAACAGCTTGCTGCACTGGCCGATGATGCTCTGGTAACCAAGGTGAGACAGGACATCTATCTAGGGACAAGTTTTATGACACTCACTCTGCCAACTCTGTATAGCCGAGAGTCCAGGCTCTGGCATGGATCAACAGATGCTCAGGAAGAGGGCACCAGAACCAGGCAAAAATGGGGTGATTCCTGCCTCAATACAGAGCTCAAATATCTACCTGAGGTGTTTTGTTTGCTGGGGGTGAGGGGGAATGGTGTTTGTTAGTTGGTTTTTGAGAAAGAAATAGGGGAAGATACTGTGTGTAGATGCAGTTTTGCTATTCAAAAGAGGTTAGCTTCCCACTTATAAAGCAAAATTACAGAGAACAAAATATAAAGTGTTGCTTTGCTGGTGTTCCACTTAAATCTCCCACTGCTGCCGACAACTGAGCTGACATTTCAGAGAACTATTCACCCCATCTCTCTCTCAGAACCACCTCTCTGAGCAGCAACAGGTAACTTTGACCACACCCCTGTGGCACACACAGTCCAAGCACCTCTCTTGTGTTCTTTGCATCTTTCAACTACTTCATCTGTTGTTTAGTTACTCAGTAACACCTTAAAAATCACTATTAGATTTAATCTCTCAGGTAATTATAAATCAACCAGCAAACTCCATTTCTTCAGTTTTCAATCTCTTTCCAGACCACTTACATTGCATTAATTCTTCATAATTAGAACATTCTGAAAGACTCTGCTGATAACTCCTGAGATAACATGCTCAGGGGGGGCTCTGCTGGTGACTATGGTAAAAACTGGGCCTCCAATCCCTTCAGCACAAGCATCTTCCCCCTAATGCTACCCCTTTTGACCAGAAGTTCATAAGGATGATCACAGTACACCCCATTAACTGAGTTTTTCTTATTCACATATAATGCACTGAATAAGACAGAGAGTCTGCTTTAAATATCACCCCAAGTTCCCTGAAACATTGCACCGCCTGAGCTGAAGTTGTCATGTCCACACTGTCTAGCAACATCTAAACCAGCCAGATTAAAGGCAGTTCATACATTTCAATAAACAATGCTGTTATGCTTCCTGATTACACAGAACTCTCACAGCCAACACCCTCCATCCTTCTCCAAAGAAAATCAAACCAAAACATGCAAAGAACCTGATGCACATGCACACACACTTTGCTGTGAATCTTCTCATGTTTAGTGAAAGATAAATACTGCAGTTGAGTGGCCCAAGCAGGCTGTGTTTCTATTGCATTTACTAGACAGCAACAGTACTAGAAAGTAATCAGTGAGCATCCAAAAGATGTTTTCCTAATACTAAGGAGATTGAGAAGGGTTTAGTATCTTTAATAGTTTTACATCAAAGAGGATTATAACAAGCAATGTAACAAATGCCCAAACTGGATTGACTTTGTACATAAAGCTTAAATCTCTGGCCTTCAGGGAATTATTGATGGACACGTAGGAACACAGGGATGGTGGAGTTAGCCACTGATCCTTGTCTGGTTTTGTATGCCAGGGCAAGCCCTACCTGGCAGGTCATATACCTGGGCTGTATCAGTCAGGATAAATTAACCATGAGCCAGCAATGTGCCCTTGTGTCCTGTAAGAAGGCCAGTGGTACCCTGGGGGAATTAAGAACAGTGTGGCCAGCAGATCAAGGAGATCATCCTCCTCCTCTACTCTGTCCTGATGGGGCTGCACCTGGAGAATTGTATCCAGTTCTGGGCTCTCCAGTCCAAGAAAGACAAGAACTGATGGAGAGGGTCCACTGGAGGGTACAAAGACAATTACAGGACTGAAGCCTCTCTCTTATGGGGATGAGATGGGCCTGTTCAGCCTGGAAAAGAGACTGAGAGGGGATGTTATCAGTGCACACAAGTATCTTAAGGGCAGGTGTCAAGAGGATGGGGCCAGATTCTCTCCATCAGTGCCCAGTGACAGGAAAATGCACAGCAGGCACAAAAAGAAACACAAAGTTACATTGAAATAAGAGGAAAAGCTTCCTTCCTTTGAGGGTGACAGAGCACTGGAACAGGCTGCCAGGAGAGCTTGTGGAATGTCCTTCTCTGGAGATATTAAAAATATGCCTGGATAGGATCATGTGCAGCCTGTTCCACATGAACCTGTGCCAGCAGGCGATTGGACTTGATCTCCACAGGTTCCTTCCAACCCCAACCATTCTGAGATAGGTGCCCAAGGTCACAACAAGAAAGACAGAATTAAAACAACCTGTTTAGATGAGATCAGCAGTTCTGAACCAATGAAAAATATGTTGGATTAAGAGATAAGACACAAAATTTTGCTAACCACCTTTGCTGCTGTCACATGCAGCAAAGGTGGTTAGCAAAATTTTGATCAAATGATCAAATCAGCTACCTCTCTGCGCTTTCACTCCCTCAGCTATGAATAGGACAGGAATAATTCTTTGTTCTTTGCTTCAAGCATGACCAAAACCAGTAACATGTGCTGATCCAAAGAAGAGGACACAAAGCATTTGGAAGCATGGAAGTACCTTCAGGAACAGAGTAGACTTGATATCAGTTTACTCCCAGCCAGCAGGGGCTGCAATGAAGACTGCAGTAAAACAACAGACCAGATGAGATACATTTTAAAAAAAGCATTAGATTCCAGAAGTGCTGGATTAAATGGTGATAGATCCATGTCCTAAACCCACCTCAGTGAAACTGCACTGCCTTCAAGACCTACTCAGAGGGAATAAAATGCTCATGCACAGGGGTGAATTTGAGGATTTCAACATGGCACATCAGAGACACTCTGCCAGCACCCTGTTTGCTGGCACACCTCAGTGACAGGAGCCTTCAGGTGTATGCAGAAGAAGACCAGCAAGAACAAAATTTGAATGTGCTTTTGTATTTTGTATTTACACTCACACTGCTAACACTGTACAAGCACAGCTGCACTGCAGTCAGTGTTGTTTCTGAACCAACTATTTTATAAACATCCAGTGACAAACACGATTTTCAATGTAAACTGGCAGTAAATGGCATTTAAAGCAGCATTTGTGATGTAACAGTCTCTTCCTACAAGTTTAATTTAATTTTTAGTCTTTTTTCTTTCTCAGCCCTCTTTGCAAGACTTACTTATACTAACAACAACGATTTAATCAATCACAATCTGCAATCTTAGGGACACATTCCATGGATCAAAGCAATTCCAGCGGAAGGTCATTCTATTGTTTCTCTTTAGCCATAAGAGCTGGCAATTGTAAAGGAAACATTTCACCTTTTCATTACCTGAAGAAAAATTCACTATTCACTATTAATACAGAGACAATAAATAATAGATGAATTGGAGAAATACCACAAGCTGTGGGAGAAGAGAGATTACAGGCTTTTCATCCCATTCTCCTCATCCATATTTATGAGTCCCTCAGGTTTTCTGGGTAATCTGAATAAATGGATTTTGGATGATATGGGCACGGTAAGAAAACTGCTTTCCATGAAGCAAGGGAATAGAACTGTGGACATAACAGAATTAGAGATGCTCATGATGTATGTGCAATTGCATTCATTACAGGAGAGACCACAACATCACTGAAGAACATTTACCTGTGTAACAAGTTTAAAATGGTAACAACCCTTCCTATGACCAGCTGCTGAGCAGAACAGAGCCACACTGAGGCCCTAATATATCTAAACATTAAGTATGGATCAACATTCTAATAAAACAGTGCTTTGTGGAAATTACAGAGAGAGAATGGACAGAATTAGTAAAAAAGTGCCTTTCAAAGCCTAGGCTGTTTCAGAGTACTTGAGGATCTATTTTACATTAATATGTTTCATACATATATATACACATTTCCCAATACACACAAAAGTGGTAAAGAATTACTTATTTGCCTGGAAAAACTTTAAAATCTGTAACTGAAAGTTAAAAAGCAAACCAAAACAAACAGCAGGAAAAGAAAACCCAAAAGGAGCCCCAAAGCCAGACACAATGGTGGGCAGAACCCAAGTCCACATGCAGACAGGGTCAGAAAAGGACTGTGTGAAAGCAGCTGCTCACAATACCTAAAAATAGCTTAGCATTCCTCCTTTTTGGTAAAGCTCCACCAGATGCTCCTGGTACCTTCTGGAAAGAGAGAAAGAAACAATTAAAAATCCATCAAGTGAGACAACAGTAAATCTGCATTAACCCCTCCTATCAAATCACAGTCCTTGATGAGCAAGAATACAAATGCTCTCTGCTCACCTCTGACACGGGGGCTCATCCCTGTCTACCCCCATGGAGTGAGGGATCCTCCACCTGAGTCCTTCCCTTTGGTTTGCCAGCAATTGATCAGAGGGTGTCTCACAGCCACCACGGGCAACAGCTGCTCTGTCACCAAGACACAGACACCCAGCACCTCTCAAAACTCTCTCCACTAGATCCCCAACAGTATTTCTTAATGACTAAAAACTGAATTAGAGAGAAGAAAAGGCTATTATCTGCATAAAGGATTCAACCCTTCATAACTAATTCCAGTAGGACCACCTTGCTTTGATCTGTTAGTTTGGTGCATTTTCCTCTATCCAGAAAAAAATGCCCTTTCCATCAGGATCTACACCTGCACCCATTAATCCAAATTAACACCATGTTATCTAAATATTAGAAAGTATGGAGGAAACTTGACAACACCCAAGCAATTGTTTAGTGTGGGATTTTATTGTATTTTTTAATTTAAGGACCATAGCAGAAAACAGTAACTTCCAAATGAGATTAAGTTTCACTACTTTTCCAGTTCAGAATACCTCAGACTGCAAGGGAAAACACAACTAACTAAGGAGATGTCAAAGTCAATGCACTTAGTCCTTAAGCTGTTTATTAAACAGCACCATTAAATCAAATTAAATCAAAAAAGCCTCTGTGGCTATTTGGTGCCAACATGATGCATGATGCAGTGTGTAATGTTAGTGTAACTGGCAAGGTTGTTAGGCAACTTTTTTTTTTTTTAATAATAATATTGGGATACAACAGGTGGAGAGAAACCAGCCAAGAACCTGTCAGCCTACAGGGAAAGTTCATGTTCCCCTCTGCCCCTTCACAGGCAAAAGGGTCACATATTTTGGGTGGTTCCCCTCACCATGTAAATAAAGCTTTGGCCTAAGCAAACTGCTTTAATCATCAGTGAGGTCTTATACATCATAGGAAAGTTTTCCATTCTTAGAAAGAGCAGATGCCAACAAACACCTCTCGGCTGCATTTAAGAACAGAAGCCATTATCCATGCAGAAAAGCCCTCGGGAAAAGTCAGGGTTGCAACTCCAGCACTTAAAAGAAAAATAAAAATTCCTCAATGAACTGAAAATAACATGCAGAACATTTCTTTCTTTAATGCTACTAGAATTTAACAAGTGGGAAGGAAGTAGCCAGGAATCTATTTTAAATGTACTTTGCATCTTTTTTAAAAAGCAGTAGCAAGAAACAACATAACCCAATTGCAAATACATTATGAATAAATTACACATTCACCAAGGACTATATTTCCAGAATGAAAAAAAAAAAGTTTTTTCCAATACTAGGAAGTTCCAATATAATTCTGATGTCACCAAGTGTGATATTGTGAAAGTCATTAAGACTAGAGATTTCAAAGAGAAAGAATTCACATGGAGTGCTTGTACTTAACTCAGGCTGGCAATGATTTCAGTTTGGCTTTTCCAAATACAAATACATCAGAATTGAAGATGCTCAATACTCCTGAAACACCCACAACCTGACAGTCTTTTTTTACCTTGTCAGAAATCACTGAAAACATTCTCACATTCACAAATGTTAGAAACATTTTTGTTTCTAACAGACGTGACACACCCAAAATGGCAGTGACATGAGGCATCAGCAGTGGCATTAAATTCCATTTGTGATGCTCCTTGGACAAGGAGACAGTGCAGCCTGTTCTGATGTCTCTCACTTTTTGTAACACCATCATCCCTGGATACCATCCAGAAACCTATTCCTGTAGGAATTCTTTGTGCTTCTCTGCCCTGTGTTTTCACTACAGCATCAAGCTAAAGCTCTGCCTGGAAGTGAATAACACCCAGGCAGTTGTATAAAAGCCGTAACACTACAGGAAAGAGGCTGATTTAAAAATTCTCCAGAATGTAACTCTGTGGAAAAGGAAAAATAAAGATCAATTTCCTTTATTTAGCTAAGAATTTTACCAGAGGGTGCTCCATAACTTGTGCCCATCTCTGATGATTCAGCAGATGCCTCTGGTGCTGAGTTGCCATGGGTAGATGTTCCTGCTCCACTTGAGCCAGCAGGCTGAAGATGTGACCCTTATTTTCTAATTGAATTGTGACAAGATACACAACTGACATTGATTCCAAATATCTTGGGAAGCAACCCGGGATTTCTGCAGCAATGCAGTGCATTCTGCAAGGATGATGCCAAGGGAACCACGGGCAGGAATAGCAGCCTCACTATGAGAATCTTAAGATAGCATATCCAATGCCTTCGGCTTTACTGTATCCTACGCCATTAAAAGCTTGGCTTCCAAAACCAAAACCACAATGGAGCATGTGCCAGACACTTCATAAAACACTTGATGTTTCACATTGCTCAAAGGAAAACATAGATAGCACTTCAGAAGTAAATAGTCATGGCACAAAAAACAAATCCACAGCTAATATATAAGGAATCCTGGCTATGAGCCCTAGTAGATGATGCAATATTCACCTGCACTGCGTAGTCAAACCCCGTTTCCTGCCACATGACCCAGAGAACCAGAGCATTGCTACCTTCCAGCACAGAGCCAGCCCCTCTGCTATGCCATGAGTCACCCAGAGAAAAACAGGAACCACTGAACTTCTTCAATCAATGGGGTTTGCAACACCAAACAACAGTTGGAATATTTGTTTCTCCATTTTGGAGTTCTTCAGCCTAATCTTTATCAGAAAAGGAATTTTTTGAGGTCTCATTTTAACCCCAGTTTATCTTAACTTAATGGAAGAAAGTTATATACAAGGAAAGCTGACAGGATTTCTGTCCATCTGTCTCTAGATAGCATCTTTCAGGCATTAAATGCAGTCAGAAAAAAACATTGCTAAAACCAGAGTAAGCTCTGCAAAACCTCAGTTAACAGAATGAAGGAAAATGTTGGTATTGCTCTTAGAAGAAAAGGCAATTCTAAAGTATAACAAACATCATTTACCATCTCATCCTGGAAGACATGCAATCCACCTTACTGTAATTCTGATAAAATATGAACAGTCCTCTACTGGAAGTAAGATAAATGGTCAGGGCACTTTACATAACCCAAGGCCTTTATCACACAGGAGAAGCATTGCAGTAGAATGAGAAACAAGGATTCTAAGCCACTCCAAGTAGCTATTTTAAGCCCTCTAACTTGTCAGTAGAGACAGAGCTTATGGGAGAGTGAGCTATAAGCAAACCCAGTACCTTCCATATAGCTCAGGTCAGAAGAAATTAAGTCTTTCAAAGATGCCAGACAAACCACAAACAGAGGTTATAAAGCTTAGGTTATAACTGACTGCTGATTGCAGTGATAGTATGGAAGAGCAGTGAACATGAGGTTGTACGTGCACACTCATGTGTGGGGAAAGGCTAAATGAGGGGCAGAGTGTGTCTCTAGAATCCAGCATCAATTTAAGCTAAGCTTAAAATCTCAGGCCAGGTCAGGGTTTAACTGTACAGGAATCTTAGGATGAAAAGTAGTCCTGTCACCCTGAGATGAAACCTCATATGAAAAACATATCTCAGCAGCTTCCAGCCAAATCTGAGCCAAACCCAGTACACTTGAAAGGCAGGTTTCAGAAAAGTATTTAGCTATGTACAGTGTGCACATAACATGCAGACAATATGTATGTGATACACAGAAATGAGAAGTGAAAAACATCAGTGAAAGTCAGGAAGGAGCTGCCTTTAAGATCTGACTCTTTGGGGCTTTTGATTCATCTCAGAACTGAAGCTCTAGGACTGGTTGGGACCCAAGCACCTGGATTTGATATCCAGCCCTAAATCTGAACATGTGCATTTCAGCCACTCAGGACTGAGTCAGTTTGTGAAATGCATTACCCAAATGAGCACAAGAGACACAGAACTGCTGGGGTAGTTCTTTGGGAAACCACAAGTCTCACCTCTATCACGTGTCGTTTCAGGTGCAGGTAGACACACTGTCCTGTTTTCCGGTAATGCCTCTCGATGTGCTCCCTTCCAAATCCCAGAAACGTGTTCATACACACATAGAGACCTCCTTCTGAATCCTACAAGCAATGACACAAACAGTTACAGCAGGGAAGGAACTGAACAGGACAGAAAGGACCCAGCACGCAGGAAAAAAAACCAAGAATTGCAGACCCTTTCTGTTATCAGGCACGCACTTAAAATATGGCTTTCATAGCATATTATGGTGTTTACACTATCAGTACTCTAAGAAACTTTCCCATCATATCACATATCATAACACATCATCCCACAGCCTATAGAAACTCTTTGAAATGAGTTACCTTGCAACCACAGGTTAGTGAGTGTCCAAATTGGAAGTCTAGAAGTTAGTCTTGAAAAATTCTACTTGAGTGCCCAACACACAGAGGTTCATAGGCACAGAAATTTGTAAAGCATAGAAATAAACACAAGCATTTATTTGAAATAGCAGAATTTCTTGTGGGCATTTGATTGCAAAAACACCATTCCAAACCAGAAACACAGCAGAGTTGATGGTCATGGGACTCTGCCCCAACTCCTACAATTGATCACAATCTTGTCTGAGAAAAAAAGATCTCAAGTGACCTTACAGCCCTTAAAACTGGCTAACAAAAACTTGGCAAGTGTTTTGTGTGGATTCTGCAGTATCTGCCAGGGACCCTCTCCATTCATGCAACTACAGAACTTGGAGACAAGGACATTACAAAGGAAATTTAAAGATATATACTCCTGGTGCTGATCATAAATGCTGCCATTTCAGTAACATAACCTGGCATCACTTTTTCCTCTCCCTAAAACTGGGTCAATTGTTCAATTTTAGCACCACTCTAAGATCTCTCCTACATCAGACTGCCAGGAGGACTTTCAGTCATCTGCTCATTGGTGTTGGACCAATTTTTTCAAGCCCTCTAACATGTATTGTTTTGAGTAGGTGGTGCATAACAAAGATTGAGCCTTTCAGAAGCTCCGTGACCTTCCTTCTATTGTGAGCATGTTTGTGTTATTGGATAGCACAGAACATCTTGTGTTAAATTCTCTAAAGAACAACATGAACTACACTCATCCATAGGCACCTCAGAAGTAAATTATATATATGAAAGTAAGGATCACCATCTCCAGAAGCAAGTCATATTAGCTACATACATGCTGCCTGCTCCTCTATCCTGCATTCCAAATCCTTCTGTGTTACCTCTTTCTGTGAGAAAGTCATGGATGTGTCCTCTACAAGAAGATCTAGAAGTACCCAGTCTAAATAAAAATACACAGTGTTGTCACTCCGGGGTCTCAGGAACTTTGTTTAAAGTTTTGTTTTCTTGGAGATCATTCTCTCTTTTTCTGGAGGGAATCCAAGAGACCACTGAAGTGTTTCTGAGGCAGCCTATGACAACAACCTGACACTTTCAGTATAGGAGCTAAATGTAGAGTCTGAGTAAGTTGGTTGTGGTTACTAACAAAACAGTTGTTTCTCCAACAGAACACAGGCAGAGTGTTCTCTCCCACAGCCTGGAAAGAAGCGGACAGACTGTTCAAAAGTCCAAAAGGTCACAGTAAAACAGAAGCCTGTGTGAAAAAGACACCTTTGGAGATGACTGAGTAAAGGATTAGGCCCCTGTTTGATGCTCAAAAAACACTTGCCTGTGATCTGAGACAAACTCTGTGCTGGTTAATTTAACCCCACTGAGCAGACAAACAGTTCTGGAAGGAATAAAATTTACTTTGTCTATGGCATGTAAATCTTTGTATTTGACATTCATTTTAGATATGTGTGAAGGTTTATGCTGGAGGAAGGCAGCTTATCTAAAGTACTGGAGACACTTCTACACCAGAAAAGCATAACTTGTTCTGACAGACAAAACCAGGAACTTTAGCTGGGTATTTCTTCCCCCTCATACCTGCTTGAGGATGCAGCAGACCTGTAGTATGAAGTTTAGGATAAAGTAATGTATAAACATTGTCTTCCCTTATCATTCCAATCTAAAGACATGGTAGGGGCAGAAGCTTGTACGTGCCCAGGCTCCATCACTGCCCAGAAGGCCAGTCAAGAGCAGATTAGTCTTCTCACCCTCTAAGCAGAAGGAAAAGGGATTGTTCCTCACTGTATTTCTGCCTGTTCTTTGCTGCTAAGGTGGTAATGGTATGCCAGGTGCTTAATTCAGAGAGGGAAACACACAATCCATACCAAGGAGAAAAGTATTAAAAAAAAAAATAATAAAAGCTGCTCTTACTCATTTAGTCACTAATTCATGTTTGGAGGGAGGAAGGAGGTAGAGAATCACAGGGAAAGAGAGGTAAAATGCACAGCTGCTCCCTCTCAGACTCCAAAGCAGAGCAGGGAAGCTGGTGGGTGAGAGGTCTGGCAAACACAAGCACCAGGACATGAGGACAGAGAGAGAGAGAGATCCCCCCCTCATTCCACACTGCTTGTGGCACCAGACACCAACAGCTTTCAAACACCACTAACCCGATCAGCATCTGAACTAATGACCTCCATCCCATTACCAACCCTCACGAACCATTTAGATCCCTCAGGGAAATTCAGGGTTTAGCAATCTCAGCTCCTGGGGCGGCTCAGACAACAAGAACTTTGAACAAACACAAGGGCTGTGGTGATTCCTAACATGGCACAGTTGCAGACTCAGGGACAGTGTCTCATGCACAGGTGTTTGCTTTAGATCCTCTGGAAAAACAGCAAAATTTGCTAAGACAGTATCACAGACGAGATTAAAATGGTACCTTGAGTGTCCACACCCAAACACGAAGAATGAAAAGCTCATCCATCCTGTCATATATAAAGTAAAATGTACCATTTTTGACACAGGATCACTGTCTCTGTGCATTCTGTCATGGTTTCCATGAGAGTGTTTCCCTACAAAATTCATGCCCATACAGAATTGCTGCAGGCTCTGCTCAGGGTGTCTTTTCATCAGGAATCACCATTAATTAATCTGGGCTGTGGTCACAAGAGTCTTGCTGTATAACTACAATCCAATCTTTAACATACTTGGAAAAGTTACAGGACCATCCCTAATATATACACACTGCATTGAATCCAATAATAGTCTAACTAAATGACACATATTTTATTTCAGGACAGGCTTAAAAAGAACAACGCATGTTTTGACACTTAATATTCATCTCAACAACACATAATAATTAACAATGAGGAACAAAAAGAAAGCCTGTCCTTCTGTCAGGTATCAGTACTACCTACACCGAAACAAGGAGAAAAAGAAACACAGCAAGCCACAGACAACCAGCTGAACAACAGGACACAGAGATGGCTCCAGCAAACAAAAAGTTCATTTTTAAGTTTCCACTGTAGTAAATGTAGTTACTTTGGGGTGGGGTGGGGGAACCAACACGAAAAATGTGTGCTAAGGCAAAGAATATATCTAGTCACATCAACAGAAACATGGGCTATGAACAGTGGTGTAAGTCTGCCTTTTAGACAACTGCCCTCTGTCACCCAAAGGTGACAAGAAAGTAGTGGTGACTAAAGGAAAGGAGAAAATGAATAATAAGAGGGTAAAATTGGGCATCAGGTAAAAGAAGAATCAGAGGGAGAAGCAACAGAATCAGAATAAGGAATGGAAGTACACTGACATACACAAGCATTGATGTCAAAATACCCACAAGGAATGAAGAGGAGCCAGGCAGTGGTGAAAGACGAGAGATGGGAAAAGAAGAGCTGGGTTGGGCAGAAAAAGAAAGGACAAAGGACATGGAAGTAGGAAATAAATTACAGGGCTTCCAGTAATTGCACTGCTAACTTGAAGTACAAAAGAAATCCTTCCCCTGCTTTTCCTTTACAAAAGCGCTGTATGGCACTGGAGAGCACTGGATATTTCCTTACAAGCAAATTAATTCACAACTGCTTAACAAAGATTCCTGGAACCTCAAGCTGTTGTAGCTCCTAAATGGGCACACGGACAAGGCCAATCCAGTACAGCACTTAGAACATTTCCTGGGAAGAAAAAAGCTGTTTAGTCAGCCACTAAACCAAAACCAAACCCCCACTCCAAGAGGCAGACTGACTGCTTACTCCCACCTATAAATCACAGGTGGGCTCCAGAGCAGCACATATGAATTCCAAAGCAGTGTCTTGCACAAGTCACATGCACAGACAGGATCAAGGCTTCACAGTTAGTGAGCAAATACAATGGCAAAACTAATGCTGGGTCAGGAGTCCCTTTAACCTGCAACTAGGAATAGAGAACTTCCACCCACCAATCTGTACTGTTTGGGGTCAGTTTATCCAGGTGCAGACTGTGTAGCTGCAGGCAGAGGTGTCTGAGATCCACCAGGGCTGATTGCCAAGCTCCAGCCCAGTACTGCAGCCCCAGCAGTGCCACCTGCACTGCTTCCACAGCACCTGAGATGTGGGCAGTTTGCTTTATGCAGAGCCCTGGCTCTACAGCTCTGTTGATCACAAAAACAGTGCTGTGCTTCCAGAACAGAAAAGCTGGAGAGAAGAGTCAAGAGGGGGCTCCAGCATTGTCCATTTATCTGCATCTCTATTTATCCTCTGACACTCTGGGTACCTCAGAATACAGAACTCTCTGCTACCCAAAATATTCCAGTTCATCACCACTCTGGATAACAGGATGGTCAGTGACACATAAAGAGGAAAAGGTTGGTAAGATCTATATTTAAATCAACCCCAAGGAAATGCACAGTGCACATCCACGCTGGTTGTTCTCCCAAACACCACAGTTATTTCTCACGTGTCAACCACTGCAGGCACAACTTCTGCTGATGCTACCATTCTCCAGCTTCACAAGAGTGAAGTTAACTGATGTGAACTAGTTGAGTGTCCTGGTGCACTTCCAGCTAGTAAACACCTGCCCATGTGACAGCTTTGGCACATCCCTGTCAAGCAACAGTACCACACTGCTCTGACTTTTCACTTGGTGGGTGACCACCCACCACCAAGCAATTTACTGCCTCACTGACTGGAGGTCCTTTTGCAGCTAGGCCAAAATCCCCATCTGAAGTACTCCCTTTGTCTTGGTGTGTTCAGTCCTCCTGTTTCTCCTCTCCTGCTCTCTAGAAACAAGATCCAAGCTTACCCCTCACAGACACGGGCCTCAGTGATTTTCTGATTTTCCTCAAGGAATATTGACCAAAGGAACCACCAGACGGGAGGTACTTATATCTAGAATGTTTTATGCAACACAATCACCAATATCCATTACACACTCCAGACTCTCAAGGATTTCAGTCTCAACTGCACAACAAAGAGCAGAGCATCAGCTCAGCTCAGACTTTGGGAATTGTCCCAGCATAACCATTACAGACTTCCCAAGCCACCAAAATGAGGTCAGCAAGATTCTCAAAGGAAGCTGTTGTCAGCAGCAAGGTTTTCCAGCAGAGCAAAGCCAAACTTTCAGCTGCTCAAACAAACACAGTCCTACACTCTACAGAGCCAGCCTGCCTGGTCCTGTCACTTGTATCGGGCTCATGAGCTGTGCTGGGGCTGTCACCAATGCCCTTTGTGGAGAAGCTTTCAGAGCACATCCATGTGCAGCATCCATAGCTCACATATAAGCCCTTTTCATACTCCAGTTTGTATCCCCTTTCCAGCTGTTGTCTCTCCCCCAGCTGTGTCACTCTCACAACCAGTGACAAGACCTGAGGGAATGGCATGGAGCTGTGTCAGGAGAGGTTTAGGTCGGCTATTAGGGAAAGGTTTTTCACCCAGAGGGTGATTGGGCACTGGAATAGGCTCCCCAAGGAAGTGGTCACAGCCCCAAGCCTGACAGAACTGAAGAAGTGTTTGGACAACACTCAGGCATATGGTGGGATTGTTGGGGTGTCCTATGCAGGGCCAGGAGTTGGACTCAGTGACTCATATGGGTCTCTTCCAACTCAGCACATTCTATGAATCTACAATTCTGTGATAAATGATCAGAGGTTTTTGAGTCCAGGATCACAGTAAAAGGTGGAATTTCCAAAGCTAAGTATTATCTCAAATAAAAAAATAATAGTACAACAAAAGATAATTTAATACAACCTTCATATTTTCTGCATTCTACTGAACACAAAGTCAGGTTCATCCACCAAAAGAGGAAGAGAAGTCACAGTGGACAAAATAGGAGAGAAGAAACCTACAGCACAGCATTGGAGATGTGGAAAAAGTCACCAGGAGGCATGACTGCACCACAAATCTGAGTAATGAGAGGTGCAGGACTTTGTCAGCCAAGTTGCAGGGAAGGGGTTGGCTCCCATAGTTCCTGGGTCAGTCCCTGGAGGAAGAAGTACTCAGCACTAGGCCAGGCTTGTGTTTTGCAGGCAGCCTGCCTTCCCTCCTCAATTCCTGCACAAAGGAATGGCTAACTGGAGTAGGAGTCCTCATCAGAGAAACACGGTTTTTCTAGAAGACATAAAAAAATCTCAAGAAAGTAATGAAAATGTAAATCATAAATGGCATGCTTTCTCATCTTATGAGCCAAGCAAACTAAAAAGTGTCACTAGGTCTCTTAAGCACAAAGAAATTTGCCTCCTGTTCTTGCCAACTTTCCAGGGATCAACCCTAGTATGTTCTGTTGGAAGTAGGCCAGATCTAAGGACATGAATTTCTCATCTGTTTATATTTCTAACAATCCCACCTTTCGGACAAGATCACCATGATACAGTTAATCCATGTGGAAAAAATACATTAAATAGCCAATTGTACTTCTAGCTCTCACTTCTGAAGTCTCAGCTAATGACTCTCACTGTAGCACAAAGGTGACATTGTTCTCAGATCTTCATCCAAGCAAATTTTGAAGCTCATGGAAAAGGAACCTCAGCCAGTTCTGAGAACAATCAGTGAAGCCGCCTATACCCACCAGAACATGCACTGCTCAAATCCAGACAAGACGACACAACTGACAGAGGTACAACAGGGCTGCAAAGCCATGTCTCACTGCCACGTTAAGCTTTGCACAGCTGAAGTAGAAGAGGGAGCTACTCACTCCCAGCACCTCATTTTCTTTGGCACCCCTTGGCAGGAAAAGCGCTGATTTTGACCATTCCACTCTCCTTGCAAATTTGCTGCAGCATCTTTCTCTACAATAATAACATTATTGTATTATTACCCTAAGACTCACAGGTCTGGTGGTTTTCAGTGTATTTTAAAGACCACAACACATCCTTACAGGAAAAGCACAATTAATATAGCTAAAGACACTTGACTGTAGAGCTGCTGCATGACCAGGCAGGACATGACATGCTGAAGTCAAACTGTAGCAAAGAGCATATTTTAAAATGGCAAAATGAGAAGATGTGAGAAAATACTGAGAAGTATTCTTAGAAGGGAAAAAACTCCTCCAGCAAAAAAGCAACCTGGAATATTAGCATGGCTAACAAAACCAAGAGTATGTTTTCTTTCAATTCTTGAACATTACACCAGGGCCAACAGTGTATCTTCTTTCAAAAAGAGGCACATACCTCAAAAGGAAAAGGCTCACTTAGGTAATACATCAATAACCTAAGAAAGTCACACAATCAACTTACTACAAAACATAAACATCTCCCTTTAGCCAAGAAACAACCTGTCTGTATCCCTTCACTTTCCTTCTGAATGAAAAGAACAAAAACACAGCTTTGCTATTTTCCATTTGTAAATGACAGTGTTTCACCCTAGAAAGTACACATTACATATGCCCCTTAGAATCTCCATCCTACAAACAACACCCAAGGATCTATTAGATTATATGGGAATTTAAAATAAAATCTGAGGCAAATCTTTCACTCAGCTAAGCAGAGGAGTGGTATGGGATGAAAAGCTGTGGGAAACAATGGAAACTGAGACTGCTTTTATTTTCAATGGTACTACATAAGTTCAGTCAAGCCTTTTGCCCTGTGAATGCCCATAACAAAATTTAAACAAGAAGTTTTTTCATTGGAGGGCAACACTTTCCTAAATCTGAAAACTCTTCCTGATAATGTCAAAAGGATGGAAAATCTTTTAGTAAAGATAAAAAAATACGTGCTGCTTCCCACTCCTTTTGCTACTTTTATCCATAGTTTCTGTTAAGTTTGGCTCAAATGTTTTATGCTTTGTTCAAACATATTGTTTAGCTAAACACAGCTTTTGCTGTGTTCAATTGAGGCTTGTTGCAGGGGGTGGTGATTGATTGTTTTGTAATTCGTAGCAGTATTTTATATTCCTTCCTGCTTGTTAACAAAAACTTATAAACCATAATATCAAAGAAGCCTGAAAGTGTTACTAAAAACATCAACCATGTGTTCACCCGAGCAGAAACCTGAAGGAAAGAATGTGGTATATTGATTTTCCCCCGCCAAAACCTTCTTAAGTATATAATGCAATTACCGCCTCTGCGGTGGAGTCCGATTTGGCAGTTCTAATCAGCCCAGCTCCCAGTACAGTCAGGGCTGCTGGGTGACACTTGAGATCTGAAGAGTGTGGGTAAAAATAACCTCTGTTCAACAAGACATGAAGAACACCAGACAGCTGAGTCACTTTTAAAACCAAAGTCTGATTTTCTGTATTAAAAGGAATTATCAAAGAGAGGGGGAATTATGAAGTAGAAGGGGATAAAGGATCCCAAAAATGTATCTGAAATGTATCTTTCAATGAATATTCTGTAATGCAATGAGCCTCCTTCTGATTGCTGCCACCGACATTAACATCAGCATATAGTGCTCAATCACCCTTGGGAAACCTCAGTTTCCTGTGGAGAAGTAACTTCTAATAAAATTTTCATCCTCTTTTGAAAAAGCCTAATTTCTAAGCACCTGTTTCTTACAAAGCACTGCCCATTTACAAAGGCTTCCAGGACCAGCAGTGAAGTTAAAAATTGAGTCGGGCCCCAAATCTGCTATGGAACACACACAATCTGTGGAGCTGGGGGATGTTTTGTAAGACACCATAGAAATAACAGCACAGAAAGTTTACTGCACACGAAACACTCATCTAACAGAAAACGAACCAAGCCGGTGGGGAAACACCACAAGTTAATTGAAGTTCAGTGATGTAACCCTGGGGGAGAAATTGTTTCAGGGGAACTTTCACGCTGATTTTCAGGATGAGCCTTTACCTTGGGAGCTTTCTCTGAAGATTTTGAATACAATGAGCACGAGGCAGTCAGAAAACAAAATAATTGACATCTGCTCGCCAAAATACACCAACGGGAAGGCCATTACTCTCCCTTTTTTACTACCTCGGCTTGAAAGCAAAACAGGGCTCCGGGTGGAGCAGACAGACCCCGAGCAACCAGAGCAAGCAGGGAAGTTTCCCCAAAACCACAAAATCCCCGTGTCCAAGCAACCACTTCAGAGCTCCTTGATGGAGGAAAATAAACAAGCGAGCGCAGGAAGGAGCGGAGGAGCCGGCAGCGATGTGAGGGGAGCGCCGCGACCGCAGCGGACCCGGCGTGGGGAGAACGGGCAGGGCCAGGGCCGCGGCAGGTGGAGCGAGGGCTCGGGGGGATTCTGAAGCCTGAGGGGGAGGCAGCGGCTCGGGGACGGTGCGAGGGGCTGCGGAGGGGAGGGGAAGGGGCCGCGGCGGGCGGGGGCGCGGAGGCAGCCGGGGGTGGTTCGCTGCACTCACGGGCGAGTCGTAGGAGAAGGCACACTCCGTCTTGTAGACCCGGTCCCCTGACTTGGGCACCCGGATCGTGGGCATGTAGGGGACGAGCAGCTCGCCCAGGTCCCCGGCGGCCATCTGCGCATCGCCGCCGCGGAAGAGCGCGGCCCGCTGCATCCTCCTTCCCTCCCTTCCCTCCCTCCCTTCCCTCCCTCGCTCCCGGCCGCCCGCCCTCCCCGCCGAGCCGCTCTGCGCGGGCGATGG
>VWZS01004114.1:1775614-1790436 GCA_013397075.1 Rhabdornis inornatus | reverse complement strand
GGCCGGCGGCGCCGCTTCCCGCCGCGGGGTGAAGCCGGAGGCCGCCATCTTGGGAAAGGGCAAAGCCTCCCCGGTGCCCCCGTCGCAAAGGGAGAGCATGGAGGTGAAGCCGCGCAGGTGCCATCTTGGGAAAGGGCAAAGCCTTCCCTGTGCTTCATGTACAGCGCGTGAGCGCGGGGTGAGGCCGGGCAAGCGCCATTTTGGAAAAGGGCAGCTCCCGCCCCGGGCCCCCGGCGCTGTGGGAGGGCGCGGGGCGATGGCGGCGGTAGCGGCCATGGCCGCGCTAGGCAGGAGCGTCACGGCCGCGCTCCGGCTGCCGCGGGCTCGGCCCGTACTGCCCGGGTACGCACTGCGCTAGGGGGTACTCGGGCTCAGGCACGGAGGGGTGGGTGCGGTTCCCGGGAGGAAGGAGAGCCTTTGGCGGGAGGCGCGTGTCCGGGTGTCCCTGTGTCCCGGTGTCTCTGTGTCCTGTCCCTGGCTGCAGGGTGGTGCGTGGCTGCAGGCATCGTGTAAGGGCAGCACGGAGCGGTTCCCTGTGCCTGTAGAATCCTGCAGTCATCGTGCTGGTGCTTCCAGCATGGGTGGGTTTTTCCCGTGTGCCCACAGCTTTCGCCCCTGGGACACGGGGAAGCTGTGGATTCTCCCTCTGGAGACACCCCAAACTCACCTGGATGCGTTCCTATGTCACCTTGTCCAGCTGACCCTGCTTTGGCAGGAATGTTGGACTGGATGATCTCCAGAGGTCCTTTCCAATGCTAAAAGTTTTGTGATTCTGTACTCTTGTACAACGTAGCTCAGATTTATTCCTTATTTTTTAATTGTCATTTAAGTATGCAATATTGATAATTAGATGAGATGAGGGGGAGGAGAAAACACCAAGATGACGTTTTTGTGACTAACCAAACCACTGCTTTTTCCCCGCCGGCCATGGTCCATCTGTAGGGCCTTTGCTTCTGTGAATGAAACATTTTCATCTATTAACATTCTCATTTAGCAGAATATTATTTTTCTTATCATACATAGTTTTCCTTCTAACTTTTATGCAGGATAGCACTGAATCTGTACTACAAGAACCTACCAAAAATTGAGACCCTCCATCAGGTGAAGTTCCTGCACACAACTGTGTCTCGGAGAGGTCTGGAGGAGTTTTTTGATGATCCAGGAAACTGGGGGGAAAAAAGTGTAAAGTCTGGTGAGTTGTATTTAGCATTTCTGATAGGGATCTTTGAGCAGAAATCTGACCTGTTTTTGTTTTTTGGTTTTTTTTTTGCATCATAGGGAGCATTCATAGCTACATAAAACTTATTTTTCTGTGTATATGTACATACATGCACTTGTGCGTCTTTATGTCTGTTCATTTTTGTTGTGTATATTCAGTGTTTATGAAAGCAAATAGCAGTTGTGCAGCAAAATGTTTTGCTGTAAATCCTCTGCTTTGCTCTGAAGTGAGAGTATATCACAGAAGAGATGTGCTTTGATGAAAGGTAGTACCATGGAAAAAAATAGTTTAGTGTAAAGGTTCATCTGACAGCTTTCTGTATTCCCAGCCTTTTACAAACACTGTATGTAATTGCCTTTCTGTATTGTGTTTTAAAAGTGGAGCTGAATATCTTCAAGGATGGCTGTCCAAGCAGTAGTACTTTAAAAGTGGTCTTTATACTGCTGTGTCAGCTGAGCCTAGTAGAAACACTTTTATTCCAGAATAGAGAACTTTGTTCCATTGAATTAATGGTGGTTTTCATCTTTTCCAGGGGATTCATGGAATATAAAGCAGCTAAGGGGCAAGAGTAGTGAAGACTTGCACAAACTTTGGTAAGTAAGTTTTAGTGAAGAAGCTTCTCTTCTTTCAGAAGCTCTGCACTTTTTAATAAAATGTGGCTGGTGAACTTAAGATCCAGTAACTTTAGTCATCTGGCACAGAGCTCTGCAGGCTCCAGCCAGTTTTGGGCTTGGAACAGCCCCGGTCTTCGCCCTGCTCAGAGCACAGAAGCTGCACTGCAGGTGGCTGTGGCACCAGTCGTGTCTCATTCAGAGGGGTCAGGTTTGGTACAAACCTCTGGTGGTTGTTTGAGCTCAACAGACTTGGTTGTCAGTGCTTTCTGGTCGGGTGGGCACTTATTCCATCAAGGTGCTCAGGTTTGCATTTACTCTGTTTTGGAAGTTTCTGAAGCTGGAGGGTGCGTTGCCACTTCGGACTGAACTTAATCATTGCACTGAACAGCTTTCTCCTTGCTTTGTCTTGTCCTTTTCCTGTGTACATGTAAGAAGAATCTGGCTCTGAATTTGGCTCTGTCCAGGTAGTGGAAGACAACTTAGTGTTAAACTCCTCCCTCCTAAACCCTCTTTATTCCAGACTAAGTAAACCTGTCTCATTCATTCTCCTCTTTTGTTTCTTTATTTGAAGCCAGCAGGATTTGGGATTACAGGTAGTATGTGAATAACTGCTTAGCTATCCCAAAGTTATTTTTGAATTACTGTGCTTTCTGCTTTAGGTATGTCTTGCTGAAAGAAAAGAACATGCTCTTGACTTTAGAGCAAGAATCCAAAAGACAGCGCAAGCCTATGCCAAGTCCTGAACGCTTAGAAAAGGTAACTTTTTCATACTACGTAAAAACTAGAACTCTTAAGTACAATTGCTGAAAGATCAATTGTTTGTAAACTTGTTAAAGACCTTTTTAAAAAAATTATTTCCCTGATTTTAGTGTACGCATTAACTGCTCAAGTCATAATTTGGTCAAGGAAGCTTTCTCATTGTCCAGTGGGCATTACTGGGGCTGTGACCAGACTCCAGTGAAAACTAAAATAACCAACAGCCACTACAAACCATAAGCAAATGGTTTCTGTTTGCTTCTCCAGCTTCCTTCTGACCCCTGCCTCAGAGCTTCCTATACTTCTGCATCAGTATTGGATCTGGCTTTATGCATTACCCAGCTGGTCTTTAATCAAATATCAGACTGTCAGTTATGTCATATCTGTCCTGCTCTCAAATTAGATTTTTGAAGCACCCATACTGTTCTAGTACACAGGGAGAGCTCATGATCAAACTCCAGCATGTTTTACCTTTGTTTCCCTTTAAATTTTGTCTTAAGTCTTTGAGATCTTTTAAATTTTCAGCATTGTTTTTTGTTGGTGCATCCGGAAAACTTTTACCATTTCCAGGTAGAAACGTCTATGAAAAATATAGACTTGGTTGTCAGAGAAAGAGAAATTGCTTTGAGGCTTTTACAAACAGGGCATGAAAAGCCAGTCCCCGGCGAGTGGAGACACGACTTCTTGGGACGCACCTTCTGGTATGGAAAAACTACTTTTTTAATGTGTCCATTTTTCTTGTGGTGTGTCCCTCTCACAGAAAATCCTTGTCTAATTAAGGAAGGATGCATAGACTGTACAGAACATAGGAGATACAGTTACAAACCAAGCCAGCAAGAGCTGGAAATAAATACCCACATACGAATTCTGCCATCTCCCAGACCATTTTATCACTGTACTTGAAACTGGGAGAAACTGGTAAAATCCTAGAGTTAAAGACAGTGTGTACACTCTGTAATCATTTTTATCTGTCTCCAACAGGTACAGTTACAAGGAATGGCCAATACCATGGCACTTGAACAAAAAACACAAAAAGAAGAGATTTTATTACCTACCTCATGTGAATCACTTCATCAGGTAAAAAGATTATTTTGACATTGAAAGTTATCTTCTGATCTGTTTGTGTTTATTCCACTTTAAAAGGAAAAAAATAGCTGTGATCGTTTGCTTTTCAGCAACTAGACTGAAAATTAGGCTTTTTAAATTTATAGCTTGCTCTGTTTCTTTTTTTCTGTTCCCACCTTAGTTACTAAGGCACGTGGTTATGCAGTAGCACTGTAAATGTAATTTCAAATGCAGACTACCAAAAATACTCCCAGAGGCTGAACTTCTGTAGAATTCAGAAGCAGAGTAAAAGTACTGCTTTGCAGGCTTTTTTACTTATCAAAAACAAATGAATACTGAAGTTGTTAATCACTGAGAGCCTCTATCTGAGTTGGGGGGGAGCTCATTAGAGTGGTCACAAGCTGGCTGGAAATGAACCACACCAACTTCTCTGTTTCAGACTCAGACTTGAAAAATCGTTACGGAAAAGGGCAAGGCAGCAAAGCCTGGAGAGGATGAGGCAGAAGGTCTTGGAAAGGAAGTTCCCTGACATTGCTGTGAAATCCCAGAGCCAGTAACATGCTGGAAGAGCACTGCAAGGTCGAGTGTCTGTGGAACATGAATCATGTTCTGGAGCCACAAACAACTCCACGGAGCATTCCAGAGAGTCTCCATCTTTTTTTTTTTTTTTTAATACCACATTTGACTTTAATTAAACTTGTGATCTGGAATTAAAAAGCAGCTTGGGTGCCTAACTCAAATGATGTAATTTCTCACATTTCCAGGAATAAGTGTGCTAGCCAGCTGTTACAAGAGTGAGACATGCATTAGGAACAGTGAAGAGCAGCCAGAGTGCCAGCGGACAGTAACAAGTGTAGGGGTAGTAGTTACCTGGTTTAGTTTTGCAAATGTGCATTAAAACCAGACAGAAACATGAAAGCATCTAAAGATCACATATGAGCCTTTTTCTTGATGATATTTTTCCTGCTATTTTTCTGATATATTTTTTCTGAATATTTTCCCTTCAGTTACAGGTAAGCTATGGAAGGTGTATTTGCTTTCTGCATCAATGCACTGGTAAATGGGCTCTTTGGTCTGCTTTAAGTCTGGCTTCTTAGAAAGTATGAAATACTCAGCATGGGAACTTCTAATACAGTTGTCCTGCATATGACAAATTCAAACACTTGAACAGTGGTTTTTTTGCAGAGTGCAAAATGTTTGAAAGAAGACTAGAAGTCTTCTATGAAATTGAAGTAGGCTGTTGCTCTCAGCTGATGGAAATACCTTCACCTGTCACTTCATGAAAGCTTTTAACCTCCACTTGTGGTGGTCTAGAGATCTAGATTAAAGTCACAATACCAGTCTTTCAGGAAGCAAATTTGCTCAGCAGTATAATTTGGCAAAACATTGCAAGGTAACACTTGAGTGGAAACTTGACTGAGTCATCTCCTTCCACAATGACAAGAGCTGGTGGCTTGGAGCACTTGGTTCTCCATCGCAGTTTGCCTCATTTTGCAAGAGAAATGGTTTGTCAATAGCTTTGAAAATCTGATCAAGCAACTTTGTCTAAAGAGCAACTCAAGATTCTCATGGTAAGACAAAAGCAGATTGGTTTGATAAATTACTTTATTATTTGGAGGTAATGTGAAAATTTTTGAATAGAGGCCTCATAATTATCTACCCACAAGATCTTTTAGGATACAAAAATGTAGCAGTACTGTTTATTTTTTTTAGATCAGTTAAATGCTATTTGGTTTTCCACAGCTTTTGAGATAAGGAGCAAAACTTCATTGTGTCCCAAAACAGACCATCACACCATTGTAGATTAAGCTTAAAAGTAACATTGAGCTGCATCTTGACAGCGAATTCCTGCTGAAAAAAAACATCATCCCCATTCCTGTGACCCTGAGTGCACCTTCCCCCTGCAAACACAGGCACTTACAGACCCTGCTGGGAGGCACAGGGGGAGCCACACCAGCCGTGAGCACACAGCACTTACAGCTCCCTGCAGCAGGGTCAAGCCACACACTGAAAGCTTCTGACTCTGCTCCCAGTCTTGGAGAGGCAATTCTTTGTCTCAATTTCCCTGTCTCCAACAAGTTTTGCTTCTCACCAACATCACAAAGGCATTAAATACATTCTTAGATATCAGGTGGAAAGCATTGCTTGCTTACTGAAATGAAACTGCTCCGTAATAAAAAAATTAGCAAACCAGTGCTTAATATAACATTCACTCCATGGAATGTAACACTTCTGTGAGACAGTAAAAGTTCATACTAAAATAGATCACTGAATACAGACTTTCAGCTTTTAAAACAGAAGAGTAACTTTCTCTGCAAGTACTCACAAGCTTGCTCAAATATAAAAGACAAAATTTTATTTTTTAAGAGAAAAATAAGAGCAATTTAAGGCCAAAGTACCAGCAAGGAAGACTAGTATGTGAAAGTAAACAAGAAATTAGACAAGAAATAATTAATAAATAAGCACAGGCATTTGCAAGGTTATGCCTCTATCTATTAGCTAACCTGTAAAGCTGTTCCCAGGAAAAGATACTAGAGAAAATAGACATTTATACAAAATTATAAAATGCTTGTTACATGAATTATTGCTTTACAAGGGACGTAAACATCCTTTTTCTATTATAGTACCAATTAGATCTCTCAACATTTCTAAGGTTTGTTAAAATGAGCTTGAATTATGCAAAAAACCCAATATAAACTTTCTACAAAAAAGAGTCCATCCCATTCCTGAGTATGCTAAAGCTATAAAACAGAAGGAGCACTGAGCAGGCAGCAGTTTTCACAGTAAAGAGGTCTAAGGACATTTTCTTTCTACACACTGCTTCCCTCCTTCTTCGTATTCTTGCTTAGAAATCCACATCTGCTGGAAAGTACCCTACAAAAATAAAGAAACAAAAGCAACACACAATGAAAAAATATCAGAACACAAATGATGGTTAATTGAAACACGATTAGCTTTTCCTAGGAGGGAAGACAAGCAAGTCCTTACATTAAAAGAAGTATTAGGACTTGACCTGCTTAACTGTCTCTTCCTCGAGTTTTATTGCTAAGGGATTAAACTCAAGACAGGAAGTGCAGCACCAAATTCTGATTCCAGTCTCCCTTTGGCATGATGATAAATTAATGCCCACAAAGCATTTCAGTGCTCAGTAACCTGTAGAATTAACCTCAGGAATATGATGCAGAAACAGGTTCGCTACTTTCATGGTCTATTAGATAGAAAGTGCATGTATTTAACGTATTTCAAGGTTGCACCTTGCCATTAAAAATGGGAGAACATGGCAGGATATGTTGCCACTGGAAATGCTCACACCTCTTTTTAAAACAGATTCTCTTCCCCTAACCATGAGGATAGCCAAGATAATGACTCTGCAATGCATACTTCTGGGGAATCAGATTTCTGAGTGGCAGTGTAGTTCAGCACAGCAACACAGTAACACAGGTTCACTAACCAAAGAAGCCAGAATGGAGCCCCCAATCCACGAGCTGAACCTCCGCTCCACAGTGGTGTTGTTGGCTATCAACTTCAGGCGCATGCTCTGCACAGAAAAGGAGCCAAAACCAAACGTCACACAAACTGTAAGCTGGTGACCTTTAGAGACAAGCAGTACAAGGAACCTGGTGTCTATACCAATATGCAGCTGAAAAAGGTTCATTTTAGTAAACCTGCAATACTGTTCATCTGCCCTGCATTTATAATTCAACCACAGTGGAACAGGAAATGCGGTTTTTACCTTGTCCCCCAACAGCAAATGGTTAAGGCAAGGAATGGGGCAGGTGGAAAGCAGTAATATCACAGTGTGCAGTGTCATCTCCAACACTGCACTGGGACTAAAATTACTTATGTTGCTAGACTTAAGTCATCTAGTCTTTTTTGGACCCATTCATTCCTTTTGCTTTCAAAATGCCTTATAGCAATAAAATCTTTGAATTTCAATGGGCTCCTCCTCAGCTATTATAAGCAGTGAATACATTTCTCAGTTTCTCCTAACATTTATCATTTCAGAGTTGTCACATTTTTGCTTGAAATTCAAAGAAATATCATAATCTATATCTACTCTCAGATGCAAGGTATCAATATTTTCTTCGACATGAAGTGATTAAAAGTATGTAAATACATTACTCATAGACAAAATCTGGTGATTTAAGTAGTCTGCAGAATCAAGAAAAAACAATTTCCACGATGAAGTGACCTCAGGCAGAATGACTGAGTGTGCCTCAAGTTACTCAGCAATACTTCAAACGAGAGACCATCAAGAGAAATACTGGCTGTTGCTTGGGGTCAATTACAGAATTTAGGATCACAATCTGAAAGCAAGAGTAGAGCAGTAGAACAGTAAAATACTCAAGGAATATTGGAATTTATTCTGTATAAAACTCTTCAAGAATTCTTTCTTTTCTTTAGAGAGGGAGGTTTCATAACCCTGCAGAAATCTATTCAGCTGTCAGGGTCCTAAGAAAGTGAAAACACAGTACACACAATATCCTTGTGTACTTATGTGGCAGAAAAGTAAAATGTTAAGTACTCAATACAGTAATGGAAAGAGTTGCTTTACCGGTGGGGTTTTCTGAGACAGTTCCCTGTTCAATCTGTCTGTGAAACTCTGTATTAGAGTGTTTCCTCCTGCTACAATCACACTGCCATAGAGACCCTAAAAAGAGAAAAAAAACAAACCTGGAACTTTACCTCAGAAATCATTCTGAAAACAGCTCTTTCTCACAATAGAGAGGGATGGCATGAGTATGTATAGTCAACAGCAATAATACATCACTTGATGCCAACAGTATTACCTCTCCCAGTTCAATTAATTATTTAATCACTTAAAAATATTGCAAGGCAGCTTGATATTAAACTATAAAAGGAAGGCAGAAGCCATATGTTCTATATGATTCCATGAACAATTTCTACTATGGAGAACCCTCAAGCTGCAGATCTCCCCTGTATCCAAATTGTTGGGTTTTTACAGCTGAATGCAACCTCAAAAGAAAACCCCACAGCACTGCAGCAGTTTTCTATCCCACTATTGCTGCAGTTGGTGAACACACACCAGGGCCCAGCCCACTAAGCCCTCCTCACACACTGGTTAACAGAAAAAATTTTTGAAGGAACTCTCATGCAATCTGTATCAAATTGACACCTGAGAAACACAGCACATTAATTTTAAAAATAGTGTTTTCCTTTAGAACTTCTTCTCTTCATAAATTCTATGTATGCTCTGAACGTAATGATGCCTAAAAATCTGAAGATAACACTCAAAGTTACGAACATCAATGCTTATCTGAAGCCAGTCCAATCCAAATTATGCAGTGCCAGCCACAAAATCTGTACATCAGATCTTTAAATACATGTAGAAACACTAAGTAAAAGGTCCTGATTTAGCATTTTGTAAGACTAAACACTGATGGTACATATCCCTATATAAAAACACAAAATACTTACAGAATTATTCTAACATATTTATCATTATTCTAGGATATCCTAGGAAATTTCTTCACTGTTGCTGTTCTAGTCCCAAAAACATGTATCAGCACAAAAATATCTATGCCTTAAAATACTGCCTGTCTGACTAACACTTACCGGCCTGATATCTATATCACACATTCCAACGCTTGTTGTGACAACGTGGCTCACACCCAACATCGTGTTACCAGATAAACCCTGCAGGGAAAATTAGCAATCTACACATCATTGCTTCAAGAGAGCAAGGCATAGAAAAGCCCTGAATAAGTTGAATTTTACAAGTATTACTGGAGATAGAGCTGAGCATTTTGTTAGGGAAGGAACAAAAATATACCTACTTTTCCAGTCAGCTCATCACCATCCAATTTGAACATTTCATCCTTCCCTTCCCCAGCCTTAATTCAAGATGGGCAAATTCTACCCCCAAGAGAACCCCACAGTGCAAATACATCCGAATCATGAAATTAAAAATGTTATACAAAAGAAAGCCATGTGACAGCCTAGTCATGCAGAGCCTTCCAATCACAGCTATCATAGTGGTTCTACCTTTACATTGGAAGGGTCAAACAATCCCTCAGGAATTTTCAGACGCTCAGCACCGAAGTCACAGTTGTAGCCATTGGGGAACTCATAATGAACTGTTGGCATCTGTGCTGCCACCCTGGAGCATCAGACAGAAAGCAACACATTAAAGTGCTCTCTAAACAGGATTTCAAGTTATCTAAGCAGTGTTATAAACTACAATTCCAATGGGAATACTGTGATTCATAAGACTTACACTTTCAATAATATTTATTATAATCTCATCTTGGAATATTGAACAAAAAACTATCACCTGGGTATATGCAGTACTCCTACTTTGGTAAAGCATCAATTTTTAGATAAAACCTTCTTCCATAACAAAACCAGCCAACAGCAATGAACAGGCTGAGCACCACATGCACAAATGGTAACTGATTTTACAAGAAAGAAGAAAGTAACATACTGTTCATCATAGGTTGAATCTGATACTTGGAGGACAGAAGCCTGGAAGTCCTGAATGACACACTGTGGAGTTAAAAATAACATGAATTTATAAGAATTTTAGTCTTGAGTTTTATAGAACTTACAGAATTGGTACTAACTTTTCAAAGATTTTCTCGTTCTTAAAGAGGAAACACTGATATACTTGCAAACAAAACTTATTTATGGAACACTCAGGAGAGGTGAGCGCAAGAGGAACAACCTACTTACATTACACATGTAGTTGTGCCAAGACCTGGTGACCTGGGGCAACTTCTCTTTTCTCTTCCAATTTGCTGGCGACCCCTCACGAACTGCCTCCTGAGATTGTAGAGCACAAAGTCATTGGGTAAACATTTAAGCCTCGCCCCAAGACAACACTTACTAAATGAAGTTAGTTTCCCACCTTTGAAGCAATCATATATGGAGGAATTATCTCTATGTTCATTTCCTGAAATAGTTCCCGGCACTGCATAGTGATAAAGTCTCCTGCAAGTGGTGATTTTACAATACCTAGAAGGCAAAGAGGGGATCCAAAATAAAAACCTAAACAACTAACCTGGAAAGTATCCAAATCATCAACAGACTCTCCCAACTATTTGTCAGTGAACACTATTAGGGTTTTTTTTCCTTTTTAAGGAAGGGTAAGGGTACACAGATGAAAAAGGTTTTTAAGGGTACAGAGATGTAAAAGCAGTAACAGAACTGTACAAGCAGGAATCACACTAACTCAACCTTGACACTGCAGTGCTGTCATCCATTAAAGTCTATACCTTGCTGAAGTACATATCCATCATGCACTGGAATAGCAGTGGTGTGTGTTGCTCCACTATCCAAAATGAGACCTGTAGATCTCCCGTTAGCAAAACTAGTCAAAATGACTAAGGAAAACATTGTCATTCTCACTTTAGAAAAAAAGTGCTGCCATTCAGTTAGATCAGAACTAGGAATGAGGACTCCAACATGTTATTCCTTGCCTCTACAAAGGGATTTGTGATTTTCCAGTGTGTGCCATCTTTCTGTGAAGTGCACAACCTTCTAAAGAGAGCAACATTTAACTTCCACCTGTGAACTAACTCAAACTTTGGATGTACAGGGTGAGACTTCATGCCACTACTACGCAGCAAGCTCTAAGTACATCCAACTCATTTAGACTTGAAGCTGGAAACATATTATTAGTTTAAAGTAATTACAAATATTCTTCTTAAGGCTATGAAAACTTCAGGCTCTAATTACTGTATTTTGTAGTGCGGACACCACCATTTCAGGTCTGTAATATTCTTATCCATAGCATACAATGGAAAAAAAAACCATAATGAAAAAAAAAAAGACTTGGACTCCAAGGACATAGTCAGATTGGGAGAACTTCAAAAATGAGCTCTAATGCCTTAAAGTTCAGAAACTGAATTAGTTTATTTCCTCCCTGGATGTTTATGGAAAAAATCAATTTGAAGAAAGTTAGGCATGCTGTTACACTTGGAATTGCCTCAGAAAAGTTTACCATAATTTCCTGGAGGGGGGGAATAAAACCAGGCAGTGAAACGTTTCAAAGGATACGCTGTCAGAACAGCAGTTTTACACAAGAAGAAAGCCGGGATGTTGTAGTGTTCAAACATCAGTTCTGTCAGTTTTTCACGCTTTGCCCTGGTATTCCACTAAAAAATAATAAATCCAAACCACAAGTAAGTGACCAAAAGGAAGCTGTGTTTGCACACTAATAGATTGCTAACACAATAAAGAAGTGATTAAAAAATGGAGCTACAGTTTCAAATCATACAAAAATTCTACAGAAATAGATTTCTAGTAATTTACTTCTTTAGAATGTTTTTCATTCCATTTATACTACAATACATCAATGCTTATCTATCACACTAAAGTGCTACACACCTTTTGTGTTAGATATAGATTTCTTTACACTTCTACAGCTCTACCAGTGTCGAGTTCCCAAAGAACTCTCTAAAGCAAGCACCCTGCCTTTTACAAGGAGAAAGATACATGAAGGAACTTGCCCAGTGGGAAGAAAAATGAATCCTGACTTTCCAGTTCCCAAAGTACCTTTCTACAGTTCTACCGTAGTTGTGATTAAGCCAAGATATATCTCAAATACTCAACACATTATTGGAAATGTGAAATTTTTTCCAAGCCAATACAACAAATTAAGATGAGGTTAGTAAGGAGAATGTCAATGGGAATGTCTCTATTCAGACACCCACTGAGCCATCAAACAGCCATTGCAAATTCATACACACTCCACAAGCTGTGATTCAACACAAGGGAATAATGAAATTCAAGAAAATCCTTTTCATAAGGTTTTATTAAATATAGGCACTTGTGTATAGCACGTCTGCCTTTTCTATTTTCTACTCTGACTTCACAATCTGCCCTTCAAATGCTGAGCATTTTAAAATTATAGAAACCTTGTCCAGATTTTCCCAGAAATTTCTATTCATCCACCTCAGCTGCATTACAGGACCACAAAGACAGAAAAATTAAAACTTCTCCATTATAAATATTATTCTGTGCCACATAATATTACTTGTAAGGCTGAATGAAGCAAGATTTTCAAATAAATTTTATTTAGTGTAACTTAATATATAAGACATCCAAACATCTTTTTCTTTTTATTCTAGGCAGTAAAATTTCTTTTTTTAACTTTTGGCTTCTTTTCAGAAAGTGAAAAACAATAGCATATTGTAAATACTTTCTAATAGAACTCATAATTTCAAATTGAGGGTTTTTTTAGACATTTTCTAGAACCTGTTCAAGTATTTTAGAGCTGTCATTTCTGTAGCTAAGTTTTAGCACTTGTCACCTACAAGCCATTGTCAGACTTATCCAGGACTAATGTTTCCAGAGTCACCAAAAAGACTTCTCAAAATGCACAGCTGCTTTTACTCACTGGTGCTTCAGACATAAGGACAGGATGCAAACTTGCTTCAGATTTAATATGCATCTTGTAAGTGTGATCCAAAATTGCCTGGAAACTATCCCAATCTTCAACTGTAACAACATTGAGACAAACAGATTAATTACTTCTAAGTTTTGTTTCATTTCATAAACACTTAAGGGCTTTCCAATTTACTTTTTTTGCATAGAGCTCTTCAGTCAAAAGCTGTCCTCAGCAGACACACACCTCCTCTAACAGCTCTGCAGAATTCTCTTCCTCCACAACCACCATGACTTCAACAATCATGCTGAAAGTCCACTAACAGTGAAAACCAACCACATCTCCATGCAACTTGTAAACCAGGAATCTGTTCTTACAGCCTGTTGCTGTACTAGCATCTGTCAACACGACTATGACCTCCTGCAGCCAGGCAATGCTATTTTAAAATCAGGTAGAAAAAGACAGAGCACCATACTCATTCCATTTTTTAAAGGTGAAATGGCTTCCATATTCTCCCTTGGAACTCTCAGGGCATTAGTGTCTATGTAGTAAGTCGGGCCCCCTTGTTTGCCTTTGTCACCATCTATCTCCATCAGAGTGCTGCCATTGTCCCTTTCTAGCACCACACCAATAGCTGTTGGAAAATCAACCTGCAAGGCAAGAGGCAAGCAGTACATAAGGATTAGTAATGTTTTGGAAGTTGGAGTTTTTCTCATAAACTCAGAAGTTTCTTTTTACAATACAGTCAGAACAAACCCCAATGTATTTGCAAAGGCTGTAACTCTCAAAGAAGACCTAAGGCATAAATTCATGTTGAATTTCCACTGAGGCACAGATTCTCTCACCTTTGGGCAGTCCTCGCCTGCATAGCCTGCTCTCACTGTGTACGAGCCAATGTCAAAAACCAGAGCCCCAACTTCATCTGAAAAGATTGTTAATAAAGAATGGTTATTAAACTCTTCTGCAACCCTGACCTTTCCCTGCCCACTGCCTGCTTTACTGGCAAAGGAAGACAAGCAAATCAAGCGATCTTTTACAAAGCAAGGAGAAACTTCTCTACTCAGAACTCCCGCTACCAGAGAGCTATTTGAAAACTGTGGACAGGCTTTAACTGGAGCATTGCAATCCCTCCATCTGGTGTGTGAAAGAGAATTTTATCAGAAGGAAAACGTATCTCAATATAAAGCTTTCAAAAAGTTCTAATTTAACAGTCGCACGAAGGCAGGCGAGCCCAGAGCCCCCGAGGGGGATGAGGATGAGGAAGGTGGGACTGAAAACATCGACCGTATGAGGGAAGGGGTCAGAGAACGAAGCGCCCATCTCTATGGCCCCGATTCCCGCTGATCTATGCACAATCCTAAAGGAAACCTGTCGGAAATGAACGGGGGTGTGCAGAGGGGCTCGGGGGAACCACACCCGGCTCCCAAAGTGCGGGGACCTTCTCCGGACCTCGGTACCGCGGATCGTGCCCAAGGCCGCGGTGCGAGCGGTGGCCGGCGGAGGCACCTCGGGGCCGCGAAGGACATAAACAAGGCCCGGCACCTCCTCCTCCTCCTCACGCGTGGGACGCGGAGGGGCCGCNGCTCCTCTCGCCGCCGACTAAGCAACAAAAGCGCCCCGGCCACGCTCCCCGCCCGCCGCGCGGCCCGACTCGCAGCGCCGTCGCCCGCCCGCCAATGGCAGCTCCGCGCGGGCAGAACCGGCCAATCGCGGCCGGCAGGAGGCGGGGCCTTGAAGTGAACAGCCAATCATGAAGCGGGACGCGGAGGGCGGGCAGGAGGGGCAGTGCAGGGCGGGGGGGCGGTGGGAGGGGGGAGGG